>JANBPK010000792.1:0-69885 GCA_027579435.1 Candolleomyces eurysporus | reverse complement strand
AAGAACGCTGCAGGTCTCTCGAACGAGACAAGGGCAGACTCGAAGAGCGCGTACGCGAGCTTCAAAATCTCCTTTCTCAAACCCCCTCGAGCAGTTCTTTGAAGCGCAAGCAAAGCCATCGTCCGCGCTCTTCTTCCCTTTCGAACTTCAGAATCACGACACTGGAAGCAGATCTCGGTGAACTACGCGCCACACTACAGCAACGGGAGAAGGAGCTAGAGACTGTGACCAGGAAACTAACTGCCGTACAAGCGGAGGCAAACCGGGTAGGAAATGAAAAGAACGCGCTGGAGAAGAGGATGACGGGCCGGGTGGCTGATTTGGAAGCTGTCCTAGCTGAAAAGGATGAAGAGTTGAACTATCTGCGAGGCGACTCGGGAGGGAACAGGGAGCAAGAGCTATTGGAGCGTATCGAGGAGGATGAGGCCAAGATATCAGCATTGGAGTCCATGCTACGCAATGCCCAAGACGTAGAGGCGTTGGAGAAGAAGTGGAAACAAGCCGAGTCGAAACTTCAAGAAGAGGGTCGCCGCACTCAGAAACTCGTACAACAGCTCCTAAAACTCAAGGAAGAAAAGGAGTCCCTCCTGCTAGAGCTGAGCAGTGTTCGTTCGGAACTGGCCAATCAAGGACGCAGACATTCGTCTGTCAATGGGTACGTATTCGATTGTAAGAGATTTATCAAAAACTTATGTTTTTCTTTCCAGTCCACAGGACACATCCATGGATGATGATTGCGACCCTATGACTGATGACGCCGACACTACGTTACCATTGCCCGACGAAGGTACCGTCGAATACATCGAAAGGCTTTTGGCTGCCATTGATCGCCTCCGCGGCGAGCGCGATAGTCTTCGGCGGGATGTTCACTTCCTCGAGTCCGAATCAAGGTTCGCGATCGAGGCCCTAGAGGCGAAACTTTCAGTGTCAATGGCAACCACATCCGCTGGCCCCAACGAAACTGCTCGAACCATTGGTCAGATGAAGCTGGAGATGGACGCCTTGCACTCACATTTGGAAGACGTGCAGGCAGCCTACGACCTGGGAATGAGGCAGAAGAACCAGGAGTTGCAGCGGCTTTCGCGAGCATTGACTGCGCTGGGTGTTGTTGTTGGCCGGGTCGGCTATGTGGATCGCGCTACGAATCACGATGGGTCAGAGGAGCTAATAGATCAGGTCGGTCGTGAGCATTTGAGGGAGCTGGAAGGCAAGTTGGAGGACACCATGCTATGTCTGGACGCCGTGACCAGCCAACGAGATGATCTCGCCGAAGCCCTGCGGAAGAAGGAAGCTCCTTGGGAGGATGAAGTGCAGGCTATACGTTTCAGTCAACAGGAGTCGAATCGAACTATTCAAGACCTTTCCAGCCAGATAGACGAATTGACCAAAACCGTGGAACAAGTCGAATCGGAACGAACCTCGTTGGCCCTCCAAGTCACCAATCTCGAGGCCGATCTGCAAAAGGCTCAAGACGAGGTGGCGGAAGCGGAGCGTCGATATAGCGACTTGCAATTCCACCAACTATCGTCCATGTCATCCACAGAAGCTACTCAGAGTCTTCGACAGCAAATCAAGGAGCTCGAAATGCGCGTTATGAGGAGGACAGAGCAGGTTGGAATCCACCAGCATGATATTCGACGTCTTGAAACCAATATACGCCTCCAAGAAGAGCGAATCGGCGAAATGACGATGGAGTTGGAAATGATGACTGCGGAGAAGGCGGCGATGGTTGAAGATTGTGCTGATGCTAGGGAGGTTCGGGATGATGCGTTGGGGCGGATGGAAGAAATGGAAGAAGCCATGGAAGCCTTGGAAAGCTCGGTGGAACAAAGCGACTCGACTGTGGTATCATTGGTTTCTGTCCTTTTCGACACCGTTGCAAAAGCTCGGCGAGCGATCCAGAGCTCAACCCCCTCTGATTCCTTGAACGAACAACTGCACGATGCATTCGACCATATCGACGAGTTGAAGGAGCAAAACGGCCACCTGGAGCACGCTGTGCAAAAGTACAATGAACGGATCAACCAGCTCACGGCTCAGATCGTCAGTCTGGAGGGTCAGTATGCCAGCACCATCGCCAGCACGGATGCCTTGAAATCGAACTTCGACGTCCAATCAGCAGCGCTTCAGGACGAAATGGATTTGCTTCGGGACGCCAAGGAATGCATGGAAGAAGCGCATTCTACGGCGACTCGAGAGCTGGAGATGGAACTTGAGCGACTCCGACATCGCGTTCGCGACTTGGAACACGGTTCTCTGCAGCGCTCCAGTGAGGCGAACGTGATTCAGCAGAGCAAGGAGCGCGATTTGGAGCAGCTTCAATCCCAAGTATCTTCCCTTGAAGCAGCACTCGCCGATGCGGAATCGAGCTATCAGTCGAAGTTGCAGGAGTATGAAGACGCGATGAAGTCTCTGACGGAATCCAAGCAGCAGACAGAGGAGGAATTGGCGGCGGTTCGAGACGAACTTGGTCTAGCAGAGACAGAACGTGGCAGGGCTTCTGGTGCTCTTGAAGCCGAGCTTGCGGAAGAGAGGCAGAGTCGAGAGCAAGCGCAGCAATCCTTCGATCGCCTGGAGCAAGATAGGCAGAGACTCGTCAGCGAGCTGGACCAGCTACACAACACCCTCGAGTCCGTGCGCGATGAACTTGACGCCGAGAAGGACCGGTTTGCCCAATTGGAGGAGAAGAACGTTCAGGAATTCGATAAGCTGAATGATCAAATTCACGAGTTGTCGATGCGACTGGAAGAAGAACAGCAATCAAGGCGTTCCGAAGGGCATGAACACGAGTCAGCCTTCTCGATCTACAAGCAGCAGCACGATGTGGTCGTGATGGAGTTGCAGCAGGACCTGGAAAGGCTCAGGGAGGAGGTTGACAGGGCCGAGAATTATCGTCTGGCATCCGAAGAAGAGAAAACAGCCCTTCAGGAACAAATGACCGACCTTGTAGCCAAGATCGAGCAGAATAAGACTTTCCAAAGGCACTTCGAAGGCCAGATTCAGGAGAGGTAGGTCCCGCGACGTTTATCGTACTTTTCGTGATATTGAATTTCCTCGTAGGGAACGCTCTATCGAAACCTTGAAGTCGGACATGTACGACGTTCGAGCTAAACTCGATGCTGCAGAGCAAGCAAACGCTAAGGTTACGTTAAACCTGAGCCTGCTCACTGCACAGCACAAGCGGGAGATGGCTGAAGCGCAGCGGGAGGTGGAACGTTTGCGATCGAAGAGTAACCTGGAACAAACGATAGCCGAGCTGGAAGAGCGCAACCAGGAGATGGACCAGCTCTTGAAGGAGAAATGCACTGAAATTGAAGAGAACGACGATCGAACATTGGAGTACGTCCCATAGGCTGTCGTTTTGAACACGAGAAACTAACCAATGATGTAGGATGCTAAAGGAAAATAAGAAGTTGGCCTCCAAAGTCGAATCCCTCACAAGGAAGGTCCAGACACTCCAGACGAAGCTGGCGACTTTGAAAGCCTCGTCACCGAAAGCAGACTCCAAGAGTGATGCAAGCTCGAAGATCTCGCCATTGGCAGATACTTCAAGTCGACCCCGTTCCATGAGCTCAAACCAGTCTTCACTTGCGCAAACCCAGAACCGCCCTTCCACCTCGAGTTCTCGGTCCCTGTCTCGTGTAGCGTCGGGTCCTTCGATGGCACTGCGCGCAAAAACCCCAGAGACACAGCTTCCGCCTGTTCCCCAACGTAGCAAGGTGCCCGAGAAGCCTACAAGCCCGGTCGGGGAGACGCTGAGCGTTGCAGGGAAGAAGCGGCGTGCACCTGATGACTTTGAGGTTTGCGACAATATGCCGCCCCAAGCCTTCACAGCTGAAAGTGTCCCTAGAAATGACATTGAAAATAGGACACCTCGCGTCAGAAGAGTACTGAGCAGCCTTCAGTCTGGCTTCACCCCTGTCCGCAATTTCGCTCGTCCCGTAGCGCCTTTGCCATCTCCTCGCAGGAACCCGGCAGTAGCGGCTATTGCATCCCCCTTTATCGCAGATCTCACAAACAGTCCGCTAAACATCTTGCCACCTCTGACTTTTGCTCCTCCGCCACCGTCTGGTGACAAGTCGAATAAACGAAGTTGGTTGGGTAAGATTCGAGGCGCTGGGACTGGGCCTGGAATGTCTCGCCAGCAATAGCAACCATTGTAGGATTTTCTTTCTGTATGTCGTCTGTGTCTCGAGCATGTATCCCTAGAACACTCTTTTTCTCGCATTACGCATTATTTCTTGGTAGTTCGCATATGTACACTATGATCACATTCATGATTACGGTAGATACCACGCTTGTGATGCCTGCCCCACTAATATGTTCATTCATCAATCTTATCCATTCTTACCAGTTTCTCCCTACCACTACCATTACCGCCACCTCCACCACGCGTGAAGGAATGTTCTCGAAACAGCAGCAGGCTTCGTTCCTCGAGCTTTCGAACGACCTCCAAGATGAGAACGACTGGGTAATCGGCCATCTGAGAACGCTCAACGTTCCATTGAACGTTACAGCGTTTGCATTGGAACCAATTACGAGGCTTCTCGCCATCGGTAGGTACTCCTTCTTCCTAATAAATGATAACTTGCCTATTCGTCACTACAGGGACATCTTCAGGATCGATATTCATCTACGGCGGTCCAGGAGTGGATGTTAAGATCAATACGCCTTCCTCTGTTAGCGTGAAGTTCCTCAATTTCTCCTTACCGTCCCGCAAGATTCTGTGCATTGGTCAGAGCCCTTCCCTGGAGTTCACGCTAGAAGATCTAAATATCACCTTCTTATTTGCCAGACAGCAACAATCAACTTCACATTTGGGATTTAGCAACGTTTGGTGCTCCAGAATACCTAACCTCAGCGCGTTTCGACCATGTAAAGTGGGCATCTACTTGGAATGTCCGCTAGCACTTCACTCAAGGCCAACAGTACCATCCATGTGTCCCCCTCCCTCTCCCATGTGTGTCTGCTTCACGCATGCTCCTTTCGATTTGTCTTGAACCATCCCACAGGTGTTTCTTGCCCTACAGATCGGCGAAATCAAGACCTACGATCTAGGTTGTCTGCGAAAGTCGCCTTACACCTTCCCAAATATGTGGAAACTATACCAGCAGGATATGCTTGCGCAGGGCGTGTCATCTCTGGTTGACTCGAAGTCGTAAGTGAAGGCTATGATACGCCGAGCCAACCTTGGCGTTATTCAAGAGAGCTTTGCAGGCAGCCATGTGTAGATCAAGCTCTCCACCCGCGAGATTTAAACAAGATGTTTATCGCCTATGAAGGTAGGTCTATTCTTTCCTTCTCAATGGCTACCGTCTGGATGATGGCGTCTTCACAGGTGGTGTCATTCTCTGCGATGTTGTGAGGATCCTGATCCTCTTGTTTTCCGCATTCGACTGTATTGATCTATGATGTAGACCGAGAGAAAGACAATCAGGGCGTACGAGCTGATTCTTCCACCCGGGGCCCCCGGTGGGGCAGGTTACGGGTTTGGAGTGAGTCATTCTTCTTCGTCTTCAACGTCTCACAATGAACATGGTGATGGTATAGGACATTCTAACACACCGCCAGCCTCCTGTGACATGCTTGGCAATCCATCCATCTGGCCATTTCTTCGCAGTCGGGCATGCCGATGGGGCTATGGCATTCTGGGCAGTCGATGACGATAATTCCCCTTTAACTGTCTTCACTTTCGACGAAGACAACGTTCATATGATCGATTCGGTCAAACTTGAAGCACATCTTCAAGTCGACGGCCAAGCCGCACAACAGCTCTCGATTAGAGAACCTGTCATCAAGATGGCTTGGAGTGGCTATCCAAACTCAACGGATCCTCGTGGTGGAGAGACTACGTTGACTGTGCTGGGAGGTCTAGATCCAACACACGGCGGGAATGCGACAGTTCTTTGGTTCCCTCCATTTCAGCCAGCAGCAGGGACCAAGACACAGCCTGGTGAACTGGATCCCATTTACCGTGCTGCTATGGTAAACTCCCTTGGCCCAGTCGACTTGGCTGAATACGCAGTTGGCGGTGAAATTCAAGACTTTCTCCTGGTTCCTAAAGAGAGCCCCCATTATGCAGGCCAGTATGATCCATACGCAGTCCTTCTCCTGGTGGCTACCAAAGACGGGGATCGCATTGTTCGGGCCTACTCATTCCCACCTTCTAGGACCATTCAGAGTGAAAGCCAAACGTCAGAGGGCGCTCAGCCATCGCAATCCCATGAAGCCGGCGCTGATCTCGCGGAACACCCCGACCGCCCACCGTTCATTGATCTCGCTCTTCCGTTCTCGCCCTTGAGCGGCGGCGCCGGCCTCAGAGGTGGTTACCTCTTGACACTAGAGGCGGACGCATATGAGAGGATTTGTGAAGCCGGAAAGTCGGCTTCACAAAGTGCACTGGCCGTCAAGCTTGACGGGGGCCAAGCATTTGCAGACCAGACCAAACATGATGAAATACGATTAACCAAAGTGCGTAGGCTGTTAATACTGAAATATATATCTCATAATCACGCAATGGCGTCTATAGTACCAACCTCATCGTCTCATGATTACCTACAATGCAAACCTCCGTATCCTTTTCTTTGATGTCAGCGCCCAGCTGTTGGTTGGCGGTGAACTGGAAGCATTCACTGGTCACTTCCCAAATCCTTTGGTGGCCCTCACGGTGGAGTTGGAAAGTGTATGGGGTGAACTTCTGTCTCGCGGCAAATGCACTAGCTCCAATTTTCCTGCAATCCAAGCCGTACATCTCGCTATTGAAGCTTTAGAGGTCGCGACCGTGCTCGATACTGGAGAAGTTGTGGTCCATCGTTTCAACTCACCGCCCACTTCATCCAAGACGGCACACAACGACGATATCGTCCTTCTCCATTCTTCCCCCATCGAGAGTCACAGTCGGTTGTCGCCGTATTTCTGCTTGAAGAATAAGGGCAAAGTCGAGGCTTGCAGCATTGCCGACACAGGTAGGCACTAGCTGGAATGCATTCAAAACGGTCCTGTCTTACTTAAACTTGCGTAGGATTTCTCGCGGTGTCGTATTCAAACGGCTCTGTAGTCGTTGTTGACATGCGTGGACCAAGCATCATCTACAGCAGCGACCCCAATACTAAGGACAAGCATAGGCTCTCACCTTCTAAGCATCGCGGAGCAAGCGTTGACATTGCAAAGGCGTTGACATGGACAATATCACGCCTTGAGGAAGGTAATAGCTCCCCATTCATGCATGAGCAGTCATGCTTATTTTGGTCGCTCCATTTTCAGACGAGAAATTGCGTGTTCGTCTGATAGTGTCAAGAAACTCTGGCACTCAAGAAGTGATAACTTTGGTCCCATCGGGTTCACCAGCAGTATGGGGGGTCTCGGGCGAGCCTGTCGCTACACATGGCGTATCAGAGCCTTTGAACGAAGGTGTCTTCGTAATCGATAGCAAGACAGGAACCAGGATCGGTGCTACTGGCTCTCTTCTCGCGTCCTCATACCGGTCGGAGTCCCCTAATTCGCCATCTATATTGATCACCGTTGGAGCGAAAGGGGCGAAGACTTACACCAATATTTCCGGCGACCGTATCGCAAAAGCCGACTGGGGGGTTCGCGCAGGAAATGCTATCGCTGCTCAGGTCGTCCAGCGCATGGGTGAGACACTTGTTGATTCAGACACAATAACATCTCACCTTTGTTTGATGTAGCCTCTCGAGCGTTGGCTGTCGTCACTGACAAAGAAGAGGTCTTTGCGTATTCTCTTCCTCATCTCGAACTTATTACCCGGTTCAAGCTACTTCCCCTGGATCGAGGGTGAGTTTGCTCGTCGTCTTCGAAGAGTTTTGAAAACCATATACCGCTCCGCAGACATTTGTCCATTGATCACAGTGGTGATTTTTTGGCATTCTCCCCAGGTCCCTCGGGTGGAACAATCAATCAAGTAATATATGGCACATTCTTTGACATTCGGAGAGCATATTCTCCACCAGAAGTGGATTTTGCTATGAAGCCTTGCAAGATTCCTCAGCCTCAGCCAATATCCATGGGGCCGCCCTCGCTCGTTGGGACATGGCTCAGCTTCGGACAATCAACTTCAGGAGACCAGTTGGACAATCTCCGTAAGCTGTATCTCATTTGATGCCTTGAGACCTTTGCTGAGATATCGGGTAGTTGGAGGTCCGGACAGGGCTGAACTTGTGGCTCAAAGGTCGAGAGAAGCCGCCGAAAGGTCCCCTTCGGGAGCGGCGGGTGGTGCATCAACGACTGCAGCTAGTCTTGCTGCAACCGCGGCTTCTGCACAGGCGAGTATCTACAACAAGCTTTCTTCAGCCCTGGGCGAGAGGGGGCAATTGCTTGGAGGTCTCGAAGAAAGTTTCAACTCCCTGGAGCAAGGAAGCCGAGGCATGGTAGCGCAGGTAGGTCGATTCACCTCCGTCTCTTCTGGGCCAAAGGTTAATATCAATCACCCTTTGTAGGCTAAGAGGTTGGCTACACAACAAACTGCGAAATCGTGGTTCGGGTTTTGACCGTGCGTCAGGCTGCAGTCTCAGGGATCGATTGTTACAGTAGCAGCAATTCTCTTGCGCTGATTCTCTCGTTTCTTTTTGCATGGAATTACCATACCATACTTGGACGCGAATGCCATGAGAAACGAGAAAAAGTGAATACATGGGGATTTGAACTGCGTCACAGATGCCCTCCATTATGACCACGTGGCTCTTCAGTCGGCATTTCCCGTGATGTTGCGTCCACTACCAGATTCGCTTGTTTGGGTTGGCATATTATAGCTACCAACAGCCATGTCGAATTACGACCAATTGCACAGACAATGCCGGACCCTGGAAAACCTTTTCGACGCCAAACTCACGTCCTACTCACAGCTAATATCGTCACTCTCACGACCGCAGGATTTGGAAGCGAATGGCTCATCTGAACGGTGGAAGGATTTAGAACTGGAACTGGACGATTTATCGACGAAGGTGAGTCCTCACGCACTCCCATCTGTTCCATAACCTAAGGAGCATTTCAGCTTCAAGAAATCAACGACCAATTGGGCGAACTATCGAGCAAGCCAGAGCTGCTTTCCACGTCGATGCTGCGGGCCATTCAGAGACACCGGGAACTGCACCAGGACAACGTTAGAGAACTAAAGAGGACCAAGGTACGTTCGGTAAATCAGCACCCTTTCGCTTAGATATCTGACGGTGTGCATCAGGGAAACGTGAAGAGCGCGCTTGACCAAGCGACTCTACTGTCTGGAGTTCGTAACGACATAGAGTGAGTGGGTGGTCCCCGGGTTCGCGCAGCAGTATTAATAGGATGCCCCTAGTGCCTACAAGTCATCGGCTGCGGACTCTCTACTCGCAGAGAGAGGCAGAATTGATAGTTCGCATCGTATGACGGACGATATTATTGAGTGCGTTCAGTCTCCAGTGAACTTGTTTTCCCCGCTCTAACTCGGCGACGTTCTATCCTCTCAGTCAAGCATACGAGACACGCGCCGAATTCTCCAGGCAACGGACGTCGTTAGCGGGGATCAACACTCGAATAGTTCAAGTCATGAGTACGTTCAAAGCTGCGCTTGCTGTGTACATCGCTCATATGTGTCTAGATACAATGCCAGGTATCAACAACTTGATAGGGATGATCAAATCCCGAAGACGGAGGGACGCTATTATCATGGGGGTTGTGATCGGTGTCTGCATGATTCTGCTCTTGTCTTATATGCGGTCATGACGTGGGTCAAACGCCACTAGCACCAACTTCAGCTACGACTCCGACCCAGGGCTGTTCTCCAACAACTTCTTCCTCGATCGCTTGCTCCCAACGGGTACCGGGTGACCGCCCTCCTTGAAACGCTTCCAGTTTTCAAACAACCGTCTCACTGCTCCCCAATCCGATTCATCCAGATTCTCCACCCAATCCTCTTCAATTACCCACCCTTTCACTTCAGACACGAGCTCAATCATTTCCAACACCTGCGGGGTACAGCGAGTAACATCGTTGTAGTCAGACTCCACCAGAATACGATCTGGAGAGCATGTTGCTATGAGCTTCTTCAAGTTGGGGTGCTTGTGGTTGATGACGATTGACACTGATAGGAAGACGTTGGATAGGGCTTTCTGAAGATTTCATTCAGTTGTTTGAAGCATATGTGGACAAACCAACCTATACCTCGATATCCCTCCATGCCTCGGAACTGAAACCACAGCTGTGCATATCAACGCTGATACGATACCACGACTCCCCGTGCCGCTTTGCTAGTTTATGGAGGAATTCAACTGTAGCTTGTTGCGCCTTTACACTGTGAACGCTCGCATTGCGCTTGAATTCCACAGCAAGGTCGAGCTGAGCTTCAAGGATTGCCATTTGGTGTTCCACTGGGATGGTGAATGGTGTTAGTTTCCTTTCCTCGGCAAAGTAGTCAAATGGGACTCTGAAACTGCGATCCAACCCGACCTCCCCGACCATGGCGTCTGGGAATTTCGTCAAACTGTCGCGAAGGTTGGACGTGATGTCTGATAGGGGAGTGGGTTCAGGTAGCAGTGGGAGTAATTGGTCAAATATTTGAGCGTATTGTTCAGCTTTCTCAGGGGAGGAATTGTGTAGGAGTAGTTTCCGGTAGTGATCTTCCTTTGACAGAGTGTCATCCAGAGAGATTAAGTGGGAAAACCATGGATGATACCCTGATTCTTTACTCAGTACAAGAGTCTCGACAATGACGTTGAACTTTACCAAAGCACGGTATGACTTTGTCGGGATATGCTTCTGCCAGTGCAGCCACTCGCTGTTGGTCCGACTGCATGGAAGCCATAGCACAGATGGTGATCTCGAGGCTTTCCATAGCCTCTGGTGGTATTTCTCCTGCGTCCGTAGGATGGCAATGGACGTCGACGACATGCCGTAGAACGTCTGGCTTCAGAGAGATTGTCATGGTAGTGGTGGGAGGTTCCGTCATATTATGGGGCGCGCATAATCTAATCTCCAATGTTTGCACATATGTTGTGCCCCGGTGCCGCTTGAGTTTCTGCGTCATCGTCGGAAACTGTATGCTTCTACCAACACCCCGCCGGCCTGGCTTTTCTATTTCTGCTTTCAACAGACTATCTGGCCTGATGACTCGGCATTTGTATCTGGACATCGATCCACCTGCTTACACGGGGTCGAGGGAGCATCTAGACAGGGATGTTTTTCAAAAGAAACTCTCGGTGCTGGGGGCTCGTGTGCAGCCTGAAAAAGTTGGCAAGTTCTTGAAGGCATCCCCTCTCAAACAGTATGTCCCTTCCTTCCAAAAAATTTGGGTCATTGTTGTTAACACTTGGCTCGCTGGAACAGGGCATTGCTGGACATCCCCAAAGTGCACACTGTCGTTCCTGATCAAGATGGTATCAACCGACTCGTGCTGTTGAGGGTTAACCAAGAAAGTATGCATTCTCAATCCACCTTTGGGATAATGGAATTTTTAATGGAACGCCAAGCTAGGTGATATTCCACCCGAGGCGCTGAGCTACATTCAAAATGAAAGCAATGGACTGGCGAGTCACACCATTGACTTGAACTACGGTTATTGGACAGCAGGTGAAGACTCAAAATTTGATTCATGCTTGGCTTTTTATATTGATAGCCTTTTAGAGGAAATATTGCACGCTTTCTTGCCTGAGGAACTCCGCGAGGGGGCTCCAACTGGCTTTGCGATGGTTGGCCATATTGGTACGTGAATACAAGTTTGAGCCGAGAGCCTACGCCTAACTACCTTTTTACAGCACATGTTAATCTTAACAATGAATACCTCCCATACAAACATATCATTGGTCAATTGATTCTCGACGTGGGTGAAATACGTCGTCCAGCGCAATTTCCAGCAAGACTGATCCGAATGCATACAGAAAAATACTCGTGTCCGAACTGTGGTCAACAAACTCAATAACATCAACAGCCAATTTCGGTTCTTTGAGATGGAGCTTCTGGCTGGAGAACCTGACTATGTTGTTGAGCACGTAAGTATGCCCCTTGTCACGTCCATGTCATGGCTAAAGAAATGCGTTGGATAGCATGAATCCGACTGCCGGTTTACTTTTGACTTCACTAAAGTGTACTGGAACTCGCGTTTGCACACAGAACACGAAAGGCTCGTCCATATGTTCAAACCCGAAGAGGTTGTCGCAGACGTATTCGCCGGAGTGGGCCCCTTCGCTGCGCCTGCTGCCAAGAAGGGATGCGCCGTCCTAGCCAACGATCTCAATCCCGAAAGTGCCAAGTACCTTGCTATCAATGTGACTAATAACAGAGTAAGTGTGACTTCTGAACCTATGCCGAGGGGTTCTAAAGGTCTTTTAGGTCGCGGATCTCGTACGGGTCACTTGCGAAGACGGTCGCGAATTCATACAGAAGAGTGTTGGTCGGGTGTGGAGCGAACCCTTTGCGCCTTATTCCGGACCCAAGCCAAGCCGCGTACAGGAAGAAAAAGAACGCAGACGCTTGCAAAAGCTGCGTGCAGAAGGACAGCCCCTCCCCGAGACAGTCGAGGTCGAAGTGAAGCCTGAACAGCTGCGACGACGAGTCTCACACTTTGTGATGAACCTCCCTGATTCTGCCATCCAGTTCCTGGATGCTTTCCGTGGCATCTTATCGGACGCTGATCCGAACATGCGCGAGGCGTATGAAGCCATGCCCATGATTCACTGCCATTGCTTCACCAGAGAGGGAGAGCCAGATAAAGCCGAAGCGGACATACGGAGGGTGAGTTTTTTTATCTGATTAATTTCATGAAGCTGATGATAACCCCGTGGACAGAGGGTGGAGGAAAAGCTGGGCTGCGCAGTGGCGGAGGCGTCGTACCACCATGTGCGATCTGTGGCTCCGGCCAAGGAGATGTACTGTATCAGCTTCAGATTGCCTGCCGAAGCTGCGTTTGCGAAGGGACCGTAGAGTACTAGAATGCCTGTGTTTCGAGACGAACGGCGAATGGTCGGTTGAAATATCCGGTCGGTCGACACGACGTTCCGGGGGAATAGCAGCCGAAATGCTTAGTCATCAGAGGATTTGTGATCCGGGTCGGGAAACCGGACTATACGGGATCTGGAAAAGGCAGGTGGGCAAACCCCGCACAAGAAAACTTCAAGGGGAGTCAGCGCTGTCGGTTCAGTTTCATCCCCATCTTTCTAGTATTTCTCTTCTGGGCGTAGTTCGACTCCTGGGATACCCCCTCATCTCCCAAATACCCTCGATAGACAGCAGGAGTCTTTCTACACGCGATGTCGCCCTTGTCCCGACTCTTTCCGACAGCCCACTGCGACTCCGACCGCCAATCTTCCCTGACTGCCTCAGCCCTCCAAACATCTACTAGCCAAACCAGGCAACAGGAGCAGCAGCGGTTGCAAGAGCAGCGTCTCCAAGAGCAAAGAGCGCAGGAGCTCGAGATAGCGGCGGAGGCAAGAAGAACGGGATCAACGCGAACGGGAGGATCGACAAGCCGCTGCTCTGCAGGCAAAGGCAGATGCTGCCCGCCCAGGACTTGGTCCTCCTTCGAAATCTTCGCCTGCCACTACCGCTCCTGCCACTCAGCCTGCAAGTGGACCAGCTGGCGCTCTTGAAGGGCCACCACCTGTGTTGCCTCTGCAACCTAAGAAGGTTCAAATCCAGCAACAGGAGAAGCCCGTCAAGCCAGCGCCTGCAGCTGCTGGCGTTGCAGCCGCCGCCGCTGCATTGGAAAAGCCGAAGGAGAAGAGGATTAGCACGATGACGGAAGTGCAGATCATGGAGAAGCTGCGCCAGGTCGTGTCGGATGAAGATCCCAAGTTGATCTACAGTAAGATCAAGAAGGTCGGCCAAGGGTACGTTCCACGTCTTATTTCTGTCCCAGTATTTAACTTTTTATTGACGTGACGTTAACAGTGCCTCCGGTCATGTGTATGTTGCGAAGGAGATTGCCACAGGGAAGAAGGTCGCTATTAAGGAGATGGACCTCTCACACCAGCCCCGTAAGGAGCTCATCGTGAATGAGATTCTCGTCATGAAGGAGTCGCAGCACCCGAATATTGTTAACTTCCTCAACTCGTATCTTGTCAAGAACTCCGAGTTGTGGGTCGTCATGGAGTACATGGAGGGCGGTGCTTTGACTGACATCATCGAGAACAACACTCTGGTGGAGGATCAAATCTCGAGTATCTGTTTGGAGGTATGTACCGCCGTCAATCCTTCCGACATCTAGCTTACGCTTTCTGTTTTAGACTTGCAGAGGCTTGAAGCACCTTCACAGCCAGAGCATTATTCATCGCGATATCAAGTCCGATAACGTTCTCCTCGATGCTCAGGGTCGAGTCAAAATTAGTACGTTCTACACGGTTGCTATGGTGCAGGTGCGGGTGCTAACGTCGATTTTGTAGCCGATTTCGGTTTCTGCGCGAAGCTCACGGACCAGAAGTCAAAGCGAGCGACCATGGTTGGTACACCTTACTGGATGGCCCCCGAAGTCGTCAAGCAGAAGGAGTACGGTGCCAAGGTCGATATCTGGTCTCTGGGTATCATGGCGATCGAGATGATTGAGAACGAGCCTCCTTATCTGGATGAGGAACCCCTCAAAGCGCTGTACCTCATCGCGACCAACGGAACCCCTACCCTCAAGAAGCCTGAGGCCCTCAGTCGTGAGCTCAAGAGCTTCCTGGCTGTCTGTCTCTGTGTCGATGTCGGAAGCCGTGCAACCGCCGACGAGCTGCTCGAGGTCCGTATTTTCTGCTCATACCAACAATTCGAAACATGCTGAATCCCTTTTATAGCACGAATTCTTGCAGAAGGCTTGTGCACTTTCAGGACTTGCACCTCTGTTGCGATTCAAGACCAAGCAACCATAAATCTTTCAGATCTTTAACGGAAGCCTAAACGTCCTTGGATATGATTATCATGAACAGCACGCCTAATGTCTTACCGATTATTTCCCCTCTCTTTCTTTCTTGTCCGACTTGCCCTTTTCCCTATGGTGTGTCCATTGATGTTACCCTTCCCCCCTTTTGCCTCCTCCCACCTAATAGGTATTCTTGATGATGCTTGGTCTGCACCCATTATCTGATGCACAATCTGTATTTTCCAAGAACTCTTTTCTTTCCCTTGTTTCCTTACTAGCCTGTGTTACCCCCCTTTTNCTTCCTTATGTGTAAAACCTCTTTTTCTTGTGTGGATTGATTGTATTCTGTTGTCGCCACAGTATGTCGTAACATGTCCAGCCTTATTTTATCCTCCTCGATGCGTGGTTGGTTCAGGACGTTATGTGGAAGCACTCGTATGGGGCTGCTATGGTATATCGAACTTCGGGTTCAACTCCGAGTTTCTGGTTGGGGGATTCTTGCCAATATCATTGGCGTACTGATTACGAGAGATGAACTCTTTACACTCCCTCGTCCGCAACGCATGTAGAGTAGCACCATTAACGACAGGCAAAATTGAATAAATTCGAGTTTGCAAAATGGCCGATGATACAACAAATCAAACAGAGAGGATTCCACTCCAGCTATCGATACAAGCTAACAATTGGTGTCAATATAGGGTTAGTACAGAGAGCTCCATAGTTAGTATACAACAAAGGCAAGATGAGATCAATGTGAAAACAGCCACGACCCGTTCCTCTCTTCTCTTCTCTAGTTGGTCGAATTGACAGGCATAAAAGGGTTCGTGGTCACAATCCTCTGCCCCTCACCCTGAACGCCCCTTACCGTACCTTTGACTGCCCCCTCCGCACCGTTAGCTGCGTAGCGTTCAGCGGCCTGTGCAGCAAGCTTGTCGGCTTCTTTGCGGATTCTTTTGGGCGAGATGCCGATGGTCTCGAGGACGTCGTAGTTGCCTGCGGAGACGATGGCGTAGAACCAGAAGACGTCTTGGAGGCCGGCGAGGAAGAGGAAGGAGGAGCCGTACATGTGCGGGTGGAGGACGCATCCGATTAGGGACATCAGGGCGAAGATGCCGTTTAGGGTTGCTGTTGGAGAGGTGCAAAGTCAACATAAGATAAGAAGGATTGTTGTGCTATTGGAGGGTGCGACGTACCGACGACTTTGTAGGCGTCATCTGAGGTGGACTCGCCAGCTGAGATACCTGCCCAGCCGCACCCCATGATGAGAGAGGCGAGCGCATAGGCAGCTGGGGAGTCTTCRTTCCTRCTCGTYTGAGTCTRATRRCCGTCGTCAGCCTCGCTCCTCCACARTGAYAGTACANCKAAACTGAACTCACCAAACYRGTAATCCACGARAYRGCTCTCGGTATMGGTCCATCAAAGAACAGCGAAGGGAAAAACACCAGGGAGAGCGATAAAAACACRTCAAAAATGCCCTTTGCGAAAACGATCTTTTGTACTCGGACTGAACGTTCCCCGCGTCTGTTGACCAYGGGATCCAGYTTGCCTTCGACGACGTTTKKGGTTGCGGTGGTTACCCTCTCGGCTTTGTTCAAGGGAKTTTGGACGATGGGGTCATCACGRAATTTGCGGAGTGGTTCGGCGATTKTGTCGGCGACGGGGTGGTCTGGGGWGGCSAGTTTGTCSARTGGGYTRARGMWGTTYGTTGCCATTTCTGCTGTGYYYGARTWTTCCGAGWTTTGACAANNNGGCTTCCTGTGGTGAATGMGTTAGARTGTGAGGGGCTTTCGTCTGKATTATGNATGCGGAGACGGTATAGGCTRYTTGAGAGCGTATTATAGGTGTTTCRACGGTGTGGAGACCGTGCGATGTCANTTCRATTCTTGATCGAGAGTCAAGACGTCATGMGTGGGTGRGCTCCAAACCTTTTCTGCGCTTTGGCGCTCTGGCTTTCAATATAGTGAATAGCTGTATGTCACCGGTTACGCATATGGGAAACCTCAAGGCTCAAGGAGCCAGTGTCACAAGCAKAAGGACCGTAGTTAAGGCACTCCTGGTCATGCGCTCAGCCAKGTACCTGTCTTTACTCCGATAGCACCGATTGAACGAAARGATAACGAGAATCGTCATAAGARGCCTGGAGACCGGGTATCATACAAAATAAGGCATGTTACTCTGCGGGTCYRCGTTTCAGCAARCYGRCTTCCCGAGTAAAAKTAAACGACTCACTATTCTTCTACCCTGCCCTTTATCTCTATCATTCTCGACGGCAGCATCGTACACTGTGAACGTTCTGCTACCGTCTTCRTGTACCGTCATGATGGAYGCCATGTTTCCGCAGCGATAGCAGTAATTTGGGGCTGACCACACCGTTACGAGTTGTTCGTCGAACATGTATTTGTACCCCTCTTGCACGAGTTGGTGGGCGCGGGCGATGACGCTGAGTTTGTTTACGTGGTTGAACTAATTATTTATTCGTCAATCGGTACGTGGGTGCGTTGTCGGGSATAGGGTATACCGGTGCTTACCTCCTGTGCGATRCTMCCTCCGAAAAGCCATCCTGCCCCGCGAGGGCTAACTGCCCATGACTCGATCTCGTCTGGATCTGACCACATAAGATCTTTAGGGGCGTCAGAGAGAGTATGAGTGAGGRATGAAGAGGATAGACGCACCGCAGAATGCTCCTTCGTGAGGGATTTCTTGTGATCTTGACAACACCCGAATCTGGTCCAGGGTGCGGATGTCCGGCGATAGACCGCCATGTACACAGAACGATGTGCCGTCGATGATCTAGRATTCACAATTCAGTCAACGTACAGGCGCCCGAGCAGATGAGGGCACACACCGCTGCTATGCTGAGAAAGTCGAAAACGCTACAGCAAGCCTTCCACACTGTCCCACTGCCGTACTTTTGCTGACATTCGTCTGGGCGGTCCAATGAGGCTGGGGTATCTCACAAAGTGCAGTGAATCGCACCGTAGAATCCATAGACCTGCGTAATYTGCCTGCTCTCGTGGTTCCCGCGCAGAAGGGTGACCTTATCAGGGTACCTGTTCATCACARGAATGAGTGAACCGGCTTCTTGGTTTTGRAACGAGCTCTATGCTTACCGTGCCTTTAAAGCGAAAAGCAAAGACACAGTTTCTAAACTGTAGTGTCCTCTATCGACAAAATCGCCCTGTAGCACGCAAGCAGAGACCCCCAAAGAYGAATATGAGTTACTTCACAGCATCCTCTGGACGAAGGGTTAACCTACGTGCCATGAAGATGTAGCTTGTGTCYGGGACGTCTCCTCCCCTTCTCAGCAGCTCGATAAGGTCCCAGAATTGGCCGTGGATGTCGCCGCATATTGTTACTGGACTTGAGACGGGCTGAATGTTGGATTCTTCGAGCAGGATGCTCTTYACTCTATCGCAGAGCAGGGTCATCTCTTGTTCTGAGAGATGTCGGCATTGTCTAAGCTGTTCGATCCACTTGTCTGGTGAGTAGGTCATTATAGACTGGAATTTGGAGGATTTATGGTGAATATGAGGTCGAGGAGGAGGAGAAGAGGTCAGTGCGCTTCGGGAGATGGCTTTGGCCGGCTAGGTGCAATTAGCGGTGGGAATATATTGCCTCGTTCGAACGTGGGAATGACATGCCGAATCCTGCTCACTGCGATCCAGGTGAACGCCGGCGAGGGTCAGCTGGCAGAGCTTAATCCCGTCTCGAAGAGCCGCGAAATATGCGRTTGCTTCCCTTTCTTCTCCTATTCTACGCCCTAGGATGCTGGGCGCTGCACGAGTCTGACGTTGGCGTCGTCGACTGGCATAAAGAGCTCGTTGGTGTTCCCTCTTTCGCCTCGCAATCAACAGCACCGAGGTTTACGTCGGTGGATGGACGAAATCTAATTCTAACGGCAACCGGAAACAATGTTTTGGCGGCCATTGAAGAAAAGGATGGGTCAATAGGTGCGTAAAGCTTGYTCAGYCTTTGGAATCCATACTGACATMYACACGTAGCYTGGAGATACATATTTGACGCGGAGGACAGAATTATAGGATTCTATCAAAACGGCGATGGTGCGTGGTCAATTTCTTTGCTTTTGAATGTCTGAACCCATGGAGAATACAGTCATCGTAACAATATCTGGCCCTGGAGGCGCCACTGTACGTTCAATAGACGTCAAAACTGGCGAGGTTGTCCTCGAACACCACCTACACTCAAACTCGGAAGGGCTCCTCGTGGAGCCTCWACAGCTCGGCAAAGATGTGGCTTTCGACAAGTCAGCTCAAGATATCTACTCCATCTCYAATGGACACACAGTCACTCGTCTCAGTGCAACCACTGGGGAACCTGTTTGGTCCTGGACATCASAAGACCAGACCTCCCTTACTGTCTTYGACCGACTCGTATCAACTCCAGAGACCGTATACGCAATTGGAGTGTCAACGTCATTCGCCTCTCTTACCCTCCACGTCGCATCCTTATCTGCTTCCACCGGTCAACTCATACAGAACTCGGAGATCCATTCAAGCATCCACGATCCCTCAACAGACCTCTTCACCTTCACCAACGCGGCATCGCCTGCGGTCGTGTGGTTGGAGCAAGGTCTCGTCAAGTACCTGCCCCTCACACCGGACTTGAAGAAAAAGAAGCCAAACACGCTCAGTGGGGASCAATTCACCTCAATTATCGATGTTGGTCTCTCCAACCATGGTGTGTTGGTCGGCTTGAACAAGCTTGGCTCGACSGTTTTGAAAGTCCAYGATGATGGGTCYAACTTGAAAGCTGCGAGAGCCCTGGGCGGACAGGACCCTACTAATTCTTTTGCGGGGCACGAGGTCAATGGCTCTCCGCACCTTGCCAGGACTTACTGGTCTACCAAGCTCGAGGTAAGAGTYGTGTYGCTTTTTGCAGGGACTCTAGGCTGACKTTGGAATCAGCAATTTACCCTTGAGCTCGGTGGGACAGACGCCCTCGATACTACGACTCAGTTGCCATTGTCGACTGAGAAACATGGTAAAATCGCACACGTAAGTTAGCCCACCGTTTCATACACCCTTTTACTGATGATGGCCATAGTTCACCRTCGGCGTGTCACCATCTGGAGAAACTACCGTGYTCACAACAACAACGACCGGGTCTATCCAATTATACAAGGGYTCAGAGCTACAGTGGGTTCGCGAAGAGGCGCTGGCTACGACRAYACAYGTAGAATTCATCGAACTTCCTGAGCGCGTCGCAACGGAAGGGGACCTCCAGAGAGACGAGAGCTTTGCCCATCGTATTGGACGCCAAATTGTCCAGGCTCAAGTACGTATTACTTACTCCCTATCCTCYCATTGAGGGTATCGCAGCTGAYCTAACCTTCAAACCAGGACTTTCCCCGATACCTCGTCAACTTTGGTAAACGATTCGTSACTGGGTCCTACGCATCCGCGACGTCCTCCGCTGCYGCATCATCCACCGATGGCCCKYTRTCRCGAGAYACCTTTGGTTTCAGGCAAATYRTYRTCAGTGCCACGACCTCTGGTRTGATTTTCGGAATCGACTCGAGTAATGGGAACAYCATCTGGAAGAGGTCGTTGGAGGCGGTTGAGAGTTCYGGAGTCACTRTCACGCCGATCAAGATGTGGACTYTGAAGACGGTCAGCGATGGCGTTGAGCCTGAGATTGTGATTGTTGCCCAGAGGCGGACCGAGAACGTGAGTAGATCAATGATCYTTGGTGTTTYCTGTGGTGCTTAYCTTTTTGCTTGGTCCAGGATGTTAACACCGTTGTTTATCATATCAATGCGTTGAACGGGGATGACTTGAGTCGCGATGCGCCTCCACCTGGTATTCTTGAGGGTGTCTCTGTATTCCAGGGTCTAGCTCTCGAAGCGTTCCTCTTGGATCACCACGGCAAATTTGTTGTCCTTCTYGACGAGGCAATGAAGGTARGCGTCCATTACCGACRYCYCTGTTTTTCCYAATSCCTAACAANNSTCTANNTGTAGATTCACCTCTACCCAAACAAYCAASTCTCTCGAAACGTCTTCTCCACCATCCAGGACAAACTCTCTTTCCCACTCCGCTCGAGGTTYAGTCTGCAGCAGAACATCAAAGGGTACCAAATCTCYTCYRGCCCAGATGGCTCAGCGCAAGCYAARGCCTACCCYACATGGACTCTYCCTCTTCCTCAGGGAGAGGAAATCCAGACCCTCTTCCCGCCAGCATCCAGAGGCCCAATCGCGTCTCTCGGCAAAGTCCTAGGCAAYCGTACGACTTTGTACAAGTACCTCAACCCTCGACTTTTCACCGCTCTCACCGTGAACCCCTACAGAAATCTSTGTGGGGTGTATTTGGTGGATAGTGCCAAGGGTACTGTGGTGTACCATGCGGAGATCCCTGCGAAYCATGGAACGTGCGATGTGAAAGCGATGTTGGTGGAGAATTGGTTGGTGTATCATTATTATGAGAGYGAGTTTGTCGAGAGGGGGAATGTGAAGGGAACGAAGGGCTACAGGCTTGTCACTGTGGAGYTGTATGAAGGGARCGGSGTGGACGAGAAGATCCAGAGGTGCGTTTGCAGTCAGCRTGCAAGCAGATTGGCTCCGTGCTGACTCGAYRTGACTGCAGTTCTGATATGTCTGCGTTTGTGAACGCTACGGCTGGCCTATCGGCATACGAAGACTCGTTTGTCTTCCCGCATGCKCTGAGTGCGATCGCACCCACCACGACCAAGTTTGGGATTACGGCCAAAGATCTTATTGGTGAGTTCGGTCTACGGATCCCGTCTTTCCGCTTACGTGCAAYTGAACTCCTAATCTCATSCTTTGTTCTTGCTACTAGTTGCGACGAAGAATGGTAAAATCCAGAGCTTCCCCCGCCGGTTACTGAATCCGAGACGACCACATCGAAAACCCACGTCAGAGGAGGCAGAAGAAGGCCTTTTCCARTACGATCCTGTGGTATATGACGACCCCAAGAGGGTTATTTCTCATAATTACCAGGTCAGTTTTCTAACCCCTTAACCCTGCCCTTGTACCCTAAATCTGATTGCATTYATTGATCTTYCTGCCTACCTCAGGTTTCGAACGTGCAAAAAATTGTGACAGCTCCTGCACTCTTGGAATCCACGTCCCTGGTGCTTGCATTTGGACTTGACATGTTCCTTACGCGCGTTGCTCCATCGAACACATTTGATGTGCTCAGTGAGAGTTTCAATAAGGCGCAACTTGTGCTTACGGTTTCGGGGTTGGTTGTWGCGATTTTAATYACAAGGCCCATGGTACARAGGAAGAGGTTGAGGGAGAGGTGGTACTCGTGATTCGTGTATGGGTAATGTTCGCTCACNTTGTAATACAACCTAGATACTACTGGGTCTATAGATTCATTATCATCATTGGGCCTCCTGGAAAAGAAGTCCTGTCGCTGAGAATTTGGGTCCGAGCTCTACCGACGGGGTCAGGCCTGTCGGTCACGGTGCCGATTCTGTATTTCTCCCATGTCCTTTTGGCTGCTAACAGTCAGCGTTGCTTCTTTTTCTGATATTTTGTTCTCCTTTCAGATCGCATCGCGTCCCCGAGTGGCCCTTTTTGAAAGGGGTGTAAGGGGCGGGCATCCCTTATGTATGCAACGTTTTTTCTCTCTCGATCGGGGAAACTTCGTACCGACCAAGGCGACAGTACCCCGCTCTACGCTCTCTCGATGATGATTATCAACTTGGGTTTTRTCGGCAAGAAGCTTGGCCTATCATTCTAAACTCATGCTATTGATGCTACGGACCCGGACTTCTCTGTCTGAGTGGAGTCGAGCGTGGTCGCTACTTTTCGTGTGAGTGGCAATTTCTTTGGTTCCGCTCGTCTTCTTGTGCATGCCCCTGTACCTTGATTCAGTTAATCCGGTTCCTGGGTAGTAGAGTGCGATCACCGGTCCTACGATCCTTGAGCCACTGCCAAGGAGTCAAAGCAACCAGAACTCAATGGTGGCGCGTGTTAGGCGTCCCAGCCTCCGTAACTCATGCTGTGCACTGGCGTCTGGGTACCGGTTTCACCAATCACCGCATTCCCATTGCTCACAAACAACGTGCAAGTGAGATATTGACGCCGATATATCATTGTTCAGCATGGCTGGAGTTATGGCACTCACCTAAACCTATCAGAGGATGCCTAATACACTCGGGTTACGGTAACGTTGTTGTAGTGAGYCCTCTCTCTCGCTCGAGATCCAGCGGAGGGGTAACTTCGCACTGACCTAGATTCCGGACAGCTTCTCRTCTCTAAGATGTTCAATTTGATTTTTTGGCTTTATGAAACCTGGGCCTTGCCAGTGCTTCTCAAYTCCAGTGCTTCTCRATYCCAGTGCTTCTCGATCAGGCCGACTGAATGGGTATCCCTTATGCCGATCTCTTTGTGTCTCGAGAGCGTGTCAAGTCAAAKTTTATCTTTTTCTTGATGCGGGGTTGAGAAACCAATTCGACATCTTGGATTGGTCGATTAAGCTGCCGTGCAGGCCGATCCCGTCTCGGATTGGGGTTAACGCGAAAGTTGACGGTCAAATCCACCCGCGTTTTGGGCGGTTTTGTTGGTTGTATGAAGGCATTGACAGGTGAGCTGTGCGTTGCGGCATTCGCTTATTTCGTYTCGGCGATCTCCTCTTTTTTAGGGTGATGATTTGTACTACAGAACAATCTCCTCGTGCTNCTTATCCTCWGCASCGTTCACACAAGTCCAGKRCCGAGTTCTGCGTTACGGAGGTTTGGAATGCTCAATTTTTTTTCTCTCGGAGCAAAGGATTTAAGATCACATGCGTGTGACGGCATCTGGGTTTGGTGGTTTGGTAAAGACTGCGCCGGGTTTATCAAGGCTTTCGGTATACGTGATCGTGGGCCATTCGCTGTAAAGATATCGAACTTGAGTGGTTAGGTTGACTCGCAGTTTGTTCTTGAGAAAAACATATCGCAGTACAATACAAGTTACCCTTATTACGCTACCCCAGGCAGGCATGATGCCTTGTTTCCACGAGGCAGCTATTGACCACTACTTCCAATTCAATCCATGTAATCGTCTTCAGCACTGACTTCTTCCAAATAGGGAGCTTGGATCTTCTCACTATCTGCCAACCACACACTCTCTTTTRTGGACTTCTTCTCGACCTGCTGATCTCTAACCTGGGTTTTTGCAWTGCCCAGGTCGGGTTTGTCTGCTCAAAGAAAGTAAACTTCGTGTGATCCACTGTGAACCAGGWGCACCTCCGCTTCCCATGCTTTCTCAGCTCGGGTCAAATACCGCCAAAAYTCACAAGTTATGASTATGTGGGGTGCCACGGTCAAGAGGAATTCCTGATRTAGTTCCGTATTGCTTTTACCTTGCCTACGCGGTGAGTTTACGCCTTGAGCACATGGTTAATCGAATTACTCTCGTTNNCNGCTGAGCAACTCCTGGAGAGTTATGGTTGCCATACAGGTTGKTTGTCAACTTTGCATCCTTTGCAGGATCGAAGCATTCTAACAGGGACGTAACGGAACAAGCTCTACAGCAATGTTTTGACTCTGATGAGACAACACGTAGAAGTGTTTCGGGTGGAGCGCTGAATATGATTGCATCAGGATTGAGACNNTGCGTYGCGAACCACCCGTAAACTGTTGATGTTTAGAGGSAAGTGAGCTCCTGGAAWGTGCACTTGGCGATTCTACTACCGATGCTCCATTAGACYTGCCTACCTCCATGGCCCTGAGCAGACGTTTTGGAAGTCGGGATCGGGCCGTTGATTGCGGTCTATTAGTAGACACAGCTCGAGTTAGTCTCTCATGATACGTTATTAYCGTGATTTTCTCTACGATTGATCAGAATGTTTCCGCAGCGGAGCTGCGGTAAGAAGACTCGGATGGAAGTCATAATCGGACTACCATTTTGACATAGGCTTTCAGACTTATCTATTCCTTTTCAAACGAGGAAATGGATGTCTAATYAGGATCAAYRCYATCTCCGAGTCGCGAGAATCGGAGGTGTTCGGCCWAACRYATCATGGGGGACAGACGTGAAGCCCTACCAAAKCCCGAAACGGGAATTACTTTGACGGGATTTCCTAAACGGCTGATTTACACCGTCTCGGTGCAACGGAGGTCGATGATAGAACGGCGCTTTTATTTGAATCAATGATCCCGGCTAACGAGTCAGACCAATTAGGTGCTATAGACACCGTTTCTAGTGTACGAGATTGGGATTGAGAGCCTACAGCTTTCCACTGTACGTCTCAGGTATACGGCACCCAGACATGCAAGTCAACCACAGCWTTGTCTTTTGTTACCTACATCGTATCGTAATGAGATTCTTACTCTTGCTAGGTGCCATGCGACTGGAGCCCGAGTTACCGGAGACTTGTGGGGGTAGATCATAGAAGAAAGAGTATAAATACGATAYGTGGTRGAAGGATAAACTTCAGACTTCAAACGGCTCTCTGAAAACCTATCTCTTCTCCCAAATCCTCTTCAYTCTCWCTCTCACTCYCGAGATTMAACTGTAAAAATGCGTTTCGCCGCTCTTGTTGCACTTGTCTCTGCTGCCCTCGCTGTGGCCGGCCCAGCCGTTGAAAGGCGAGCGACCTGCCCCGGAGGTCAAACTGTTGACGATGACAGAGTACATATTCTCYTCYGCTTCACCGGAAAYATTCCAKGACACTGACGATCCTCCTCCCTTCTRCAGTGCTGCGTCTGGTTCGATGTTTTGGACGATATCCAAACCAGGATTCTCAATGGCGGAACATGCCGTAYGTAGCACATTCTCAGTCATACGGTGATATTGAGACTAACATCCCGCTCAGAGGATGGTGTCCACAAGGCCCTTCGACTCGCCTTCCACGACTCGATCGGTTTCTCTCCTGCTCGAACTGCTGCAGGACAATTCGGGTAGGAGCCTTTCCACACACACCGTTTCCCACCATTTCTCATGCGACGGCTTGCACATAGCGGTGGAGGATCTGATGGTTCCATCATCGAACACGCGAACATCGAGCTCACTTTCCCTCCCAACGGAAACCTCCAAGGCATCGTGGCTGCAGAGCTTGCCGCAGCTCAAGCTCACAATGTCTCACTCGGTGACATGTAAGACTTGCTACTCATCTTTCTTACTCCCGATATCTAATCTAATAATGAACTTTCTGATTTTAGTGTTCAATTCGTTGCCGCMGCCGGCATGGCTAACTGCCCTGGCTCTCCCCGTCTCGAATTCATGGCCGGTCGTCCAGCGACCTCTCAAGCATCYCCATCCGGTCTCGTTCCTGGACCYGGCAACAGCGTTACYCAGATTYTGAACAGGATGGCTGATGCTGGGTTCAGCGCGGATGAGACTGTGGACCTTTTGGCGTCTCACTCGATTGCGGCCCAGGTTGGATTGAACACCGGTATCCGAGGTTCACCTTTGGACTCTACGCCTGATGTGTTCGACTCTCAGTTCTTCGTCGAGGTAGGCCTTGTTTYTKGTTTTGTTTGAATATTRCTGACTTGGATTTYAGACTCTGCTCGAGGGTGTGCTCAACCCCGGCCCAACCACCGGATTCGCCGAAGTCCTCTCTCCTCTCCCTGGAGAGTTCCGTATGCAATCCGACTTYGCTATTGCTCGTGACCCTCGGTARGTTCTTCTCTCCTTTGAGCTTCCAAAAGACCACCCCTTATGCTATTCTCCAACAGAACTGCCTGCCGCTGGCAAGAACTCGCCACYGACCAGGCTCTCATGGCYAGCGCCTTCCGCGCCGCCATGGTCAAGCTCGCGACTCTCGGCAACGATCGCAGCACCCTCGTTGACTGCTCCTCGGTCATYCCTGTCCCGCCTGCYAACCCCAACGTTCCTACCATCCCGGGTGGCAAGACTCWGGATGACATYCAGGGCTCGTGTSCCGMTACYCCATTCCCGACTYTGCCTATTGCTCCTGGTGAGTTTCTTTCAATTTCTTCGGTAAGAAGGTGAATGATGCTAATGCGCTACTACAGGCCCAACTCCCACTATCCCTGCTGTCGCTGTTTAAAATGTGGATGGCGGCTTCTGCCGTTTATGGACTTCATGGCTCGCATAAAGGCGTTCCTTWWATTTCTTTTTATATCTCTTAAGGTTTCAAGTTATGTGTTACATAGATCTCAGTTYGGAGTGCTYTGTTTGTATGTCTCATTAAGTGCAAAATATAATGGCTTTTACGCCTAYTTAGCGTGAAANGAATGAGTGCMCTCGCRSTTTCAAGYACAAGAGAGGCRACGAGAGGAAGTTTTCTTCGCTGTYCGATGGTCGGACRTACAGTTATCCTTGCAGATCGTSTTTCTTGCGCCCAAAAACAWRATATTTGGTATYAKYTCASACAGAAWTTATTTWTCGAAGCCRTAGTACCYCTCRTAAASCGAGAAACGCGAGTTTTCAGGRGTAATYTGCTTTCCGAGKTGTTGTCGATGCCTATGGGCGYATTTGTTTGCGCGCGGGGAATCAGACAAACACGAGCTTCCCGTCGGATTCCGTCACTGCATCTGGTCAACCAACTCCTTTACTCTCGTTTTCTATACCGGCTGGAAGGCAATGTATCGAGTTGCGTCTCGATTGGTATGTCAAACACCCCCTGAAGCYACATAATTGTCSCTGAATTGCTTCCCKAACAGCCCAGGAGAGCCATATTGGCTGCCGCTGCAGGCGTYGTCCTGGCAGACAAGAGGGACAAGGTAAATTCCTTCTTCGTTCAAGTTTAAGCAGGAATGGCTTSTTAACTGTGTATTYGTTTGCGTAGCTCTCATTGTACTCGGARCCWACACCGGACATCCTTCTTGTCGAGGAAACCTCTCCTCTTGAGCAGCAAATTGGTGCTGCACGCCGACAGGTGCAGGGCGCATACTCTGATGCACACGCTTACCTGCAAGGATGGATTTCGAAATGGATTGGGATTGAAAACGCTGTGGAACGTGCGTAGCATCTTATTNATCTCAATCTTACCTCGTTCTGAAACATACATTGCTTCTGCATACAGACCGTGTCAAATCCATCATTTCACCCAATGAATCCCTAACACCCGGACTCCTCTACGTGGGCGTTGCAACTCTCACTGGATCCATCATCACCCGCAACCGTTTCATCCTCACCCGTTTCCTCCTCCCTCCGCTCTTCCTCGTCGCCTCGGCCAACCATTTCCTCCCGGAAACCACCCACAACTTGTCACAGTACTTTGGTTCGCTTGAGGAGGCATACCTTCCAACTCTGGCCCAGAAGCACGAAATTGCTAAAGCCCATAGCGTRATGGGATGGGAAATGCTAAAGGAGTCTACTCAAAATGCTCGGGCGCAGGCTAACCAGACCGCTGTCAGCGCCGTGGAGAAAATCCAGGGTGCTACYGGGCTCAAGATTAAGGAGACGCTTGGGCTGACTGGYGAGGCCAAGAAGGTGGAGGTCAAGGTTGCGGACGTCGTGGTCGTCACTGAAAAGGYTGCCGACCAGACTGTTGTTGAGAAAACGCCGGTTGTGGTAGAGACTGTAAAGGAGGTTCCTGTTCCTGCGCCTGTYCCTGTCGAGGAAAAGAAGGCGGAGGAGCCGAAACGCTTGGTGTAACTACTGGCTATATTCATAGAATTACTTAGATTTTCTTGGTGTGATTTTGAGCGTTGAATGTGCACCTTCTCCTCCTCGTACCAAACCGCCCGAAAGAGAACAGTTGCACGTGACGTAATCTGACTAATCATAAATCAGTAGGCCACCTCTGTGAGTCGACCACAGCAGCCTGATTCTTTCTTCTCATCCTTCATGGAGTCKTTGAACCTAACCACGCTCGTCAGYTCCCTACCATCCCAGCAGAATGCCGAGAAGCAGCTCATGAACGACTTCAAAGGTTTGGGCCATTTTTCACCCTTTGTCTTATCACAAACATCTTGCTGATTTTGGTGGACTTTAGCGGCGGCGTTGAGCATCACAACACTGTACCGTTCTTCCAGGAAGAACGCGAAACGAGCCTATAACGCAGGATACGCTACCGCCTGCCAAGATTTGCTGAATTTTATTCAGCATGGCGTCTCGACGAGCAGTGTGGGCGTTGCGGACCCTACCAGCGAAGTGGAAGGTGCCGGCATGACCATCGGCCGTGTCATGGACTGGACAGAAGCTCGGCTCGACGCCATCAAAGCACTCGAGGAAGACGAGGATGAGGACGAGGAAAGGGAGAATCAGAAAGAGCGAGGAAGGTCCGCGAACCAGGCTTCCACTGCGTCGAAGCCTGAGGAGAAGAAGTCTTCCGCAAATGCGGCCGCTTCTTCCTCGAGGATCTCGGTATGTTCCACTTTTCTTGTACTTTTGGCGACTCCTAACAGTCTATTGCAGGTACCGACATTACCAACGCCCAGGTCACCCCAGGCTATTTCGTTACCACCAGAACCGTCGTCGCCCTCTCCACCTCCTTCCACCACCCTACGTCCCACACATCAGCAACGCCATCCCAAGATTCGGACACCTGGGAAGACTGAACCCGTGATACCTTTCGTGACACAATCGTCCAACATTCCACCCGCTGCTGAGCCGTTTACGACTCCCGCTCCAAGCTCTATAACCTTTCCCGAACCCCCCATGGTGATCGGTACTGGAGGGAAACGCAGGCATGCCGTCATGATGATGATGGACTCTACCGTGCCTACGTCTGTATCTGCGTCTCCTGCACTATCGATTGGCGGTGCGCACGGAGGTGCACCGGGCCTCGGGCTCAATGCGACTGGATCCCACACCAGTCGGAGGAGGACTCGGAGTACCCGGAATTTGGGACATGCGATGCAGCCGAGTAATCAAAATTTCAATATTGCGGCAGCGCAGGCTTCGGCCGAGGCGATGGAGGTGGAGGAGGATGGGAGGGAGCGGAAACGTGTTGCAAGGCGGTGACCATCCGTTTTTTTTCCCTTTTCGTCTACCCTCCACTTGTGATGACTGCTGTTTTTTTTCAGTGGTGTGGATCTTTTTGCATTATTTAAGCTCGTTTTTTTTNCATTGGGACGTGGCGACACCTTTTATATCTGTAGCTAGGTTTTTTCATCATCACTCATCGACATCCACTTTCTTCTGTTCTTTCTTCTACTATATCACTGGTGACTTAATCACTGAGTTTTCTTCACTTGCATGCATTGTTTCACGCACGCTTTGATCGCACCACGTTTGTGCACATTCTTCGTTGCCTCGTCTCTATGACCCCATGACTCTTGTCTCTCCATTTCTATCTCTCTTTCTCTCTCTCTCTCATCGTCCTTGATATCACACATACACATCATTGTATTAACAACACTCGACAACTTTGTCCATGCTCCGGACTGTTAACTTCTACCTTACTGCCCTTTAACGTAGCTAGCATAGGCCTCTCTCCATCCAATTCATGACGACGTTATATCTATTTATTGGGATTTTCTTTCCTTGTCTATTGATATCGTTATACAGTAACATCCTCATTGTGTACACGGTACATAGATACATACCCAGTTCTGAATCCATTGTCATTGTGGAGCAGCTTATTCGGTGGTTGAAACTGTTGAATGAGGCGTGGTTACGAGCCACAAGAATGGACCCATTGTATTCTGACGTGGTCAATGCACCGTGCTGGTGGGCCGGAGAGTACGAGGACAGAGACAGCCTTTCGGTGAAATTGATTCCCGGATCACGATCAGATAAGATCCTGGCCATCATAAGCAGATAAGATAAAATCCATCAGATCAGTGACTAGTGACGTTTTCCATTTGATTGCCGTATCAAAGCAAACCAGTCTCACCTTCGCCCACCACGAACCATGCCTCCTCCACCGCCGCCTATCGCCATACCGTCCACAACCACGGACGTTGTCTTTATCGACACTCTCCACGTCTCTACCACCATCGGACCAGACTGTTGGGGTAAAAATAAACCACAGCCCATCCACATCTCGGTGTACCTGCACTTGAAATCTGGGTTTCTGAGGAAGTCGGGGGAAAGCGACGATGTGGTCGATTCGGTGCATTATGGGTACTTGACTAAAGCAGTCAGCGCCTTGGTCGAAAAACGGGGGAATGGGAATGGATTTGAAGGGATAGATGGGTTGGTGAAGGAGGTCGCGGAGGAGGCGTTTAAGCTTGGTGGAGAGAACGTTGAAGCTGTCCGTGTGATCGTGGAGGCGCCTAAACTCGTTCTTTTGGCAGAAAATTTTAAAGTGGATGTCACCATTTCATCTGATAGGGGTGAAGATGCGAAAGCGGTGATAGTGGAGGAACTGACGATCCCTGTGATCATCGGTGTGAACCCGCCGGAGCGAGAGGCTAAGCAGAGGGTTGTGACGGATTTGGTGTTCTACGAAACGGCAGGCGCAAGACTACAGCATGTGGAGTATCAGAAGACTGTGGATAAGTTGGCCAAGGTGCGTTTTTATCATTTACGACAAGTATGTAGCTCTGGATTGATGCCTTGAATCTTTGCAGGAAATCGAATCCTCATCATACCTCACTCTTGAGAAATTCGTGCACGAGCTAGCACGGACGGCATGTCTCTCCCTCGGTAACTCCGTAGAGGCGGTCACCGTTCGAGCACGTAAGCCTAGTGCTTTGACCTTTGCTGATTATTCTGGTGTGGAGGTTACGAGACGCCCATCGGATTTTGCGCGTGTGTGTGTGTCAGTAGAAGAGTGAAATCGTGGGACTGCTTCTTCGCGAACTTTGTTCGTCTCATGTTGGCTGGAAGGTGCTGATTCATCGACTGCGCGTGTTTTCGCGGTCAAAATTGTGTGCTCGCAGAAAGACGTATATGTTCCAAGGGGGGTCATACCACGACGGTGCATGGAATATGAGGGATCGGCTTCACACAGTTGTTATGCAGGATGTAAACTAGTCACGATGGGTAATGAGAGTGGGTAGAGGGTCGTGGTATCGCGAAGACCCTTTCTGAAGAGCCCAACATTAACAATGAAAGGGGAGCAATCTGTAAGGTCATGGCCAGCCACTAAGCCCTCCCAAAAGCTTTTCATCGATCTACCGACCCAAATGACTCGGAAAAGAGAATATTCAAGCAACAACGTAGACCCCGCTGTATTGCTTCTTGCTTTCGCTACCAACGGGGACGACCTCGGCTGATTTGGCGAATACGACGTTGTACCATCCACTGTGCTGTTTCTGGATTTAACTGTTGCTGGGGATGCCCGCAGCGAGTTGGAGGTTCCCGTGAACCTGGGTGGCACACAAATTGGTGACTGTGGAAAGCCTGATGTGAGATGGGGAATTTAACGCGAAGATATTACGCGAAAACAGGAGGTACGCTGTCCATAGTATTATGCATATTATACTGATGGGAAGTCATGCCATTCTAACTTCCAGTTTAAATTAGGAGACGCGACTCGCGGTGACTCTGGACTATGTTCAGGGCCGGGCGGGCGGTGAGGCGCTGAAGCTAAACACCAATACCCACATCCCTTCATGAGTATCAGGGCGGGTAGAAAGAAATAGGGGTCGGCGTGGGGTTATCTTCAGTTCCTCCCACATGTATTGAGCACGGGCCACCATCCATTCGAGCACCTGTTGGGACCTGTTTAGCGACCTCACTTCCAACTTCCACGCGGGCCTAACATACTTTGAAGATATCTCTCGACCTCCAGCGGCCTCCGAGGGTGTTCGACCGCGGTTCCTAAGAGTTGAGGGTTACTACAATCATGACAATCTGGATCACTGGGACGATTGCACGTACCACCTTCATTCTCAGGTTGACTTCCTTTCCAACTGAGCGAGAGTGAAGCATAGATTCACGAATCTGCGCAGGCGTTTTTCAGAATACGAAATATCAGAAGAGGATGTGAGGAATACTTTATCATGGACAGTGGCTAATGCAAGCTGCCCGAGGTTATGCTTTAATAGTTCGCATGCGTGCTCGGTAAATTGAAAACTTCGATGGTTCCCATCATAGAAAAGGGCGACACCGCCCTGTAGTTCATCGAGCCAGAGTCCAATGCGGTCATCAAGGCACTGTACTGCCAGCACAAATTGCGTGGCGCATTCGGTGAGGGTGTACGAGGCATCCGAGTTCGGGATGGCCCGCCCACCGAAAACCAAGAAGTTGTGAAACAAGGCAGAGCATAGGAAAGCGTGGAGGGGCGTTCTATTCGTTCCCGGTTGTCGAGCCTTGAACTGCTCAACCTCGCTGATGAACCTGCAGGAGGATCCGATGAGTTCGATCACAAAGCCGCCCCAATGAGAGTCAACGTAATCATAAGCGGAGGGGCGGCCATGGATCCTGAAGGCGGAACAAAAAAAGCGGTAGGATAAAGTGAGATAGTTTGGCGGTGGTAGTACAAAGAAAGGTCCTGATCGGCTTTCTGTCGTGAGGAAGTCACGAAGGGACGAATGGCACAGGGTCACGTCGCCCTCTTCATCGGTTCCTGGAACATGGACAATGGCTTGCAGATTCAAGAGGACCTGAATGGCCTCGAAAGCTTCGATGTTAAGAAGGTCGGCTATCGAAACTACCGGCAACGGATTACGAAGAAGTGCGATGGTGGAGATGATGTCGCGAAAATACGGGTGGTGCTGTGAACGGGCGAGGGTTTGTGCGTACAAACCATCGAGGCCATTTATTTCAAGGCTCAATGGTAGGCGGTCCATCGGGGTTGAGAGATCGTCTTCGGTAGCAGGATGGATAATGAATTTAAATATGGTTGAGGCAAGAACGAAGGATCCGCCAACGTGTTCCGTCAAGTCGTCCATGTCGTAAAAACTTGGCCAGTCACCATGTGCTTGAATGTATGCCTGGATGATGGGGTCCCGCTTCGCCGCCATCTGAAACGACACCTGTAGAAATCTCTTGATGTCTTCGTCTGACGGGCTGTTGTCGAGGTTTTCAACGAGGACCCCATCGGTCTTTAAAATAGCGCGGATGTGTTGCTCTACTCGACTAGTGACGAGGATTCGAAGGGGAATTGAAGGGTGTTTCTTGAAGAATTCAAGCGCGTGGTTGATGAATTCCTGCACCCCTCGCTTGTCCTCACATTCATCCAGGCCGTCGATGACGATAAGGAAAGCACCTTTGAAGAGGGTCTTGAGAAAAAGGCTCCCTCGTACGGCCGCCTGAAACGGTTCGTATACTAAGCGCTCCAGCTGCGTCCCCAAGGATACGCCGTCGGTTAGCAAGCCTGGTTCCGCCTTCACAGCAGCTTCGATGAAGGGGGCTGATGCAGGGATCGCCACCGCTAACTGGCTCGCCAAGGTGGCCGCAAACCTATTCATCGTGCTCCTATCACCCGCTCCACGAAAAAAGAAGTAGCTGCCAAGCAGACGCCCCGACGACTGGAATATCCTGGCGATTTCCAGCGAAATTGCCGACTTGCCGGAACCCGCGAAGCCGTGAAGCCAGTAGATATAGGTAGTCAAGGTATATCGCACTAGGCTACCATTGGCCCATGTAGTGATCGCTTTAATCACGTTCGTTCTTGTTCCAGGAAAACATTCTGAGTCTGGGGGAGAGTTTTTTNCGATTTCGAGTGTGTGACGCATTGATAATTGGGTCAAGTCGAAGAATAAGGTCTGTAAGTGAGGTGTAAGCGCTCGGCAAAGAGAAGCATTGATCTGCTTGCAATGCGTTTACAGACCTTTTTNCGTCGTTAGAAAGGTACTGATTTCCACCGATAACGTTAATCGACTGTTGATCGGTTCGAAACCCGTGAGCGCCAGAAAGGATCTCAACGTGTGGGGTCAGTGGCGTTGTGTATGCCATTCAGACATCATCAGGTTGAGGAACAGAATGGATATAGGGAGGAAAAGGGCGGTATGGAGAGCAGCAACGCCGCGAGGATGATCCCATGGGGGCAAAGTCACATCAACATATCACAGCACGAGCAAAGCACCGCCCCACAGGAGATTCAGCTCAAGTCGTTTGAGATAGACGTAGCGTACATATATGGGTTCATAAAGGTTTGATTGGCCGCTTGGCATTGTCGAAGTATAACTCCGTCTTTGTCCAGCAAGTGAAGCGAGCACAAACTTCAGCACCACAAAAGTACCATGAAGAATTTAAGAGTAGTACACGTACAAAATGCGACATAGTAGTGATCATGAAATCCATCTAAGAAGTGAAGATGAGAAGACTGTTGACAAACGGCGCGCGTGGCGCGATCATCCTAGCTTCGCCGATGATAAGCAGTGCAATGCAAAGTCTGAAGTGAGCAACCAGCCTGTGTGTGTGTATGTGTGTGTAGTTTCAAAGGGGTTTTCTACCTATCTTGCTTGAAAAAAAAAACCAGGAAAAAACMAAGATAAATTACCACAAATAAATTCAAGCGAGCAATTGCCTTGGTGTATGCAGAAGGCAGATAGTACTCGGAGAAGGAGTAGTCCTTATAGGCAGAATCTCATTGTGCGGTAGTAGGGGATAGCGGTGTAAATGCATATGTCGATGAGGGATTGATAATAAAGGCGAATAACCTGTCGCGTTTTGTCCGCTACGGCCCACTTTACAGGTGACATCGCATGAATCTATCGAGGGAAGGGGAAGTCATATTACTCAGATCGAATTGTCTCGAAGCTAAATACTGCTGAACGTTTCGATTTGTTATAGAAGATAGAAAGCATCAACGGTGGACAAGAATTTGTCTTCAATTCTTTCCATTTGTATCGAGCACGAGCCACCATCCATCGGAGCGCCTGTTGAAACTGTTTCAGTGACCGTACTTTGAACATCTACAATTTAACGTACGTTGAAGATATCTCTGGACCTCCAGTACAAAGTCTGCCTTATATTACGTATGTTAAATTCATTTTCCTTTCCGGATAAGTGAGGTTGGCGTATAATTTCACGAACCTGGTCCGTCATCTTCAGTATTGAAAAAATGGAAGAAGAAAGCCTGAAAGGTACTTGATCGTGTACAGTGGCTAATTTAAGCTGCCTGAGGTAATACCGTAACGTATCGCATGTGTGTTCGGTGAATGGGAAAGTCTTGACCTCTAGACTGGGGACGAAATAAGGCAGGGGTTGTGCCAGCCAGAGGCCGATGCAGTCATCAGGACATTGCGCCGCCAGTACGAATTGCTTGGCGCATTCAGTGAGCATATACAAAGAAGCATCCGGGCTGGAAACGGGTGGTCCGTGGAAACAGAGGAAGTAAAACAATGCAGAGCAAAGGAAGGCGTGAACAGGTAGTCTGTTTGTCCACGCCGGTTGACGAGCCTTCCATTGCTCAACCTCGCTGATGAAGTCGTAGGGGTCTCCCTCTACGAATGAGAGCCGATGCCAATTAAAACGTCCCTGACCGTAGTAGTAGCCATGGCTCTTTCTGAGGATTGAGGAAAAACAGTGATAAGATAAAGTGAAATGATATGAGTGTGGTGTGAAGAAACGCCCTGATCGGCTTTCTGTCGTGAGGAAGTCACGAAGGGACGTATGACACAGGGTCACGTTACCCTCCTCATCGGTTCCTGGGACATGGATGATTGCTTGGAGATTCAACAGCACTTGGATGACCTCAAAAGCTTCGATGCCAATAAGGTCTGCTATCGAAACAACAGGCAGCGGATGATGGAGGAGCGTGATGGTGGAGATAATCTCGCCGAAATAGGGGTGGTGCTGTGAGCGGGCGAGGGTTTGTGCGTATAGGCCATCGAGGCCATTCATTTCGAGGGTCAGCGGGAGGCGGTCCATGGGGGTTGAGAGATCGTCTTTGGTAGCAGGTTGAACAATAAATTTGAACATGGTCGAAGCTAGAACAAAGGATCCGCCAATGTGCTCGATCAGGCTGGACATATGGGGTTGCGTTGGCCAGTCGCCATGTACTTGAGTGTATGCCTGGATGATGAGGTCCCGCTTCGCCGCCATCTGAAACGACCCCTGTAGGAATATTTCGATGTCTTTGTCTGAGGGGTGGTCATCGAGATTTCCAAGGAGGACCCCATCGGTCTTTAAATGAGCACGGATATGTTGCTCTACTCGACTGGAGATAAGGATTCTGAGCGGGATAGAAGGGTGTTTCCTGAAGTATTCAAGGGCGTGGGTGATAAATTCCTCCACTCCTAGCTTGTCCTCACACTCGTCCAGACCATCAATGACGATAAGGAAAGCTCCCTTGAAGAGGGTTTTGAGAAAAAGACCTCTTCGTATGGCCGCCTGGAAGGGTTCATACACCAAGCGCTCGAGCTGTGTACCCAACGATACGCCGTCGGTTAACAAGCCTGGCTCGGCCTTCACAGCAGCGTTGATGAACCGAGCTGATGCAGGAATCGCCGCCGCTAGTTGGCTCGCCAACGTTGCGGCAAACCTAGTCATCGTGCTCCTGTCGCCTGCTCCATGAAAGAAGAAGTAGCTGCCAAGCAGACGCCGGGATGACTGAAATATCCTGGCGATTTCCAACGAGACTGCCGACTTGCCACAGCCCGCGAAGCCGTGAAGCCAGTAGATGTGGGCAGTTAACGTGTATCGCACTAGGCTGCCATTGGCCCAAGTAGTAATTGTTTTGATCACGTTTGTCCTGGTCCCAGGAAAACATTCCGAGTCTGGGGGAGAGTTCTTTCGGTTTCGAGCGTGCGACGCATCGTTAATTGGATTCAGTTGAAGAATGAGGTCTGTAATTACGGCATGGGCGCTCAGCAAAGAAACATAGCTATGATTACGACAGACCTCTCTCGTCGTTCGAAAGGTGCTGATGTTCAGCAATAAAGCTGATAACCTGTCGATCAATCCGAAAACCGTGAGCGCCAGAAAGGATCTCAATGTGTGAGGGTGGGGCAGTGTGTGCCATTCAGGAAACGTCAAGCTGAGGTCGGATGTGATAGACGGCAGAAGGGATGGAGGGAATGGGATATGGGGGGAGGGGATATGAAGGAAAGGGAGATGTTGGGGGGGGGGGGRGATAAGCTCCTCTCACAAAGGGGGNCAAAGCCATGTCAACATTCAACAGCAATTGGCTCAAGGGCATTTGGGTGGGCATCAAACAAGATACATAGCGCTGGGATCCAGTTGTTTTGCATTTGGAAAAATCGTTGCAAAACACATCCTTTGATTAGAAAATTTGATACTATTCTGCCCCAGTGAGATCAGCCCCCTCCCGCAGAAAACCACAAAATCCTACAGCCGCCATACCTCGAGTTCTGTTGGAATTAGCTGTGGGCGGCTGTTGGCAAGAATCTGGCACAATTTCACCGATGAGAACTGCCTGTAGAAAATGATTGTTATACACAAGAATGGAATCTATTATGATATTAATCAATTATACATCTCGCAGGTTTACTCTATTTTTCTAATGCTACAAAAACAAACGCACAGCATAATACACAGTGGAGGAGAGGGAAGAGTCTATAGTACTCACCAGTAACCGGAAAGCAAAGCCGAATGACCAAATGAAAGCGAGTGTTGCGAGAAGCAGCAGGAGCAGTATGGAGGTAAAGCGAGAGCATAGCAGGTTCATTAAGCAGTCGAGGGTCCAGCATTGAGCAAGGAAGCAAACTGGAAGAGAAACAATCAGGTGCTAAAAGTCAAAAGAGGTAAGGAACATACTGTGGTAGCCTGTTGAGATGTCTGCGCATTTCAGACCTAATCAGCGCTGTTGTCAGAGCAAGAATGATGGTCAGGAACGGCAACTTACTTCCTATTGCTCAGGGTTGAGTCCTTTCTAGTAGATCGCGAAGTAGTCAGTTTCATCGCGGTCACTTGGAGAGACTTAGCAAGCGAAAGGCAGCTTGCTACATATTGTGGTTGGCAGTGAAATATTGTGTATCCGTTGATGAAAGTAAATTACATGATTTTCAGAAGGATGAGAGGCTGCTATGGGCAGCTGGAGGCTGGTGGGGCMAGAAGAANGAAAATNGCGCGACATGAGCGGTTTGGCGGCTCTCGTCCTCTGTGAGATTGTGTGCCACCAGTTTGGCAGCTGCGGGCTGTCCTGGTTTTCTGCAGGCTGTGGCGGATCTCACTGGGCTGCAATATGTGGAATCTGGCGTTTTGCGGGCGGCAATAGGCAAATAATTGTCTTTTGCGCGTCGCAAGAGGTTTTTAAGAACCCAAGATTTTTTGGATCCGTTTTGCACGCAGCTTGCAGACTGCAGGAAAGTTGGATCGCAGCAGTGACGGTCACCGGCGGCTTCAAGCCAGCTAAATATACAACAAGTGGCCCAAGCCCGCTACCGATCCTTCATATATGATTGATATCTACAAAGTGGGACCTGGTACCGTTCCTCTATGAGATATGAAATATATCCGGTGAAACCGTTTGCATTTATTTACCCCCTTCTGCTGGACTTTGTTCGTTTGTCCGTTGAGTACCCACCAGCGTGACTCGTGACAGTTGAGCATGCTCCCCTGGGTTGAAAGAATTGTGATCCTCCTTGCTGGAAAATGAATGCCAATGCGGAGCGAGATATTTCTTGTATCAATTAAATTTGGTACTATAAAGCAGCCGAGATATGAAACTTTGTTTTAGAGATGGTAAATATAACCGTAGAGAAAAAAGAAGTAGAGAGAGACTATGTGCATAATGGGAAGCGCCAGAGAACACACAATCCCAAAATCGCTGAGCCATGAAAAAATAGAGTCAGACTTGGGAAGCAAAGCACAAGGAAGAAGCTGTCCAAATACGAGGCGCGAAACAGACGGCAGAAAACGACTTTCTCATTCAACTCAATCACTCACGATTCACTCCGGCGTCGCACACCTGCTCGCGAAAGCATGCTTCGCCATCCCCCTCTCCTCCTGGTGTCTAAGATAAATCTCCTCCTGCTCTCTACGATACCTCTCCTCTGAAATCATATCAAGTTCGTCRTCACTATCAGCCATGCAGATCTCTTCGACCTCCATATCCTCTTCGCAGTCTGTATCGACGTCCGTGTTTGGCGCGCTGCTATCATTAGCGGACGATGAGGCTGTTGAAGGGGCATAGAGCGACGAAGGCGAGGACAAGGCAGACGAAGCATAGAAAGGCGACGAGCTCGAGGAAGACCGGGCATCGCGATTCGACCCTGGGGACGCAGCAGACGATTTCCCAGCCTGAGTAGTAGAACGCGCAGACCCGCGTTTGTTCGAGCTGCTTTTATTGGAGGCAGAGGTGGAGTCAGAGGCAGTGGAGGAAGAAGTAGACTTGGTGGAAGAATGTCTCGGCATGTTGGGCGTAGGCTTCGTTTGTTCGTTCGTCGGTAGATAGAACGGATAGACGAGTAACCAGTTAGGGTAGACCTGATAGTATGAAGCGAGTCGAAGGATCCAAGATAGATATCTGCTGAAGAGACGAAGACGACGATAAGTTGGCACAGAGATCGGTAGGTTGGAGAAACACGCAGTAGATCGGTTAGAGCTTGTCGGTTGGTCTGGGGAGTAGGCTTGCACAGAAGAACTTGAGCGAATAGATGCTGCTAGATGGTGCCCCCAAGTGTCGATTCCGCGCGCTATTTAAGCAATCGACGAAGTAGCGACTGAAGGTCAAAGCGCGGTCAAATTTCAATAGCCCATGGTGCTTAGACTCTGCGTGTGCTTTGATCGAGTCGACATACCGGCGGGTTTGACGACTCAACATAATAGCACAGGTATGCTTTGCTTGGACAAGCGGAAATCGGGAGGACAACGGAGAGAACGCGCCAGACAAAGAAGATTGGAGAGAGCAATGGTCTCACCGTGGCTTGGACGGAGCCACGGTGTGACAGAGTCCTACTAGTTCAGTAGCTGCGGGGTGTCATGATTGTTTGAAGAAAGTCCAAGCCACCATGCAGGGAGCCAGGGAGAGCATACCTTCGACCTGGTCCAATCTTTGTCGCCAGAATAGAGAACAATCGAGGCCTCGAGTCGGATCGACGCGGGAGGCAAGAGGGGAAGCGACGCATCAACAATAGGGTCAAGTTTGGCTTGGCGAGCGTTGATCCCTGAGCAGAACTTCACCGACGAGGATGACGCGGAGGACGACGTCAAGGTGACTCGGCGGAATCAAAAAAANCGCCCGTTTTCCCTTCCTCGGACCATATGACATCCCGGCGCTTACCCTCCGGTGACGTTGACAGGGTCCGAGTCCGAGAACAAGTCCGAGCTCCAGACACAAGGTACGCCGCTGATGCCAGGAGACAGCCTCGAGTACACCTCGTGCTTATGATTGTATTAGAGTTCACGGTCGTCGTGTGCATATCTTTGTGCAACGAGGCCCGCATCGTAGTGGGGGACAAAGACATCGATCACGATCATGATTTCACGCCAATCAGCGTCATTGAATTGAAATCGAACACGGTTCCGTGTTCCTTGGAGGTCAGGATGATGCTGTATGATGCTGTTAGATTTGGATAAATGCATAGATTTTCGGTGATAAGATGAACGTCGCAGTCGGATAAAGTGGCTTGGCCTCAGGTTGGGGATTTGGGTCTCTCGGAGAGTGTCGCTGCAGCACGTAAGAGAGGGGGTTAAATCCGGTCAGCCGTTTGACGGCAGAGGCTCTTGAAAGCTGCGCCGGCGATCTTGCTTTAGCCGCCCGAGGAGACGACCTGGGCTGGGGGGCTGGAACGGTGCCTTTTCTAACCCCTTTAATTTCGACGCTAGGCTGCAAGCAGGCAGATCACTCGTTCTCACCTGGAAGACAGCGGGACGCCCACAAGGAGACCGGAGGGGCAAGGAGTGATTGATGCCCGGCGCGACCGCCGCAGGCCGAACGAGTCAAAGGCCGGACCGGCAGAGGTTGATCTGCAACGACCACCATCTGCCATCTTCCCCGCACCCGCACCTCCCTCGCCCCCCCNGTTTTTAAATTTCCCGTTACGCATCCTCTTTTTCTCTTATTCGGATATTTTCTTTTGCATTTGCATATTTCTATTTAGCAGCGTGCAAGCAGGCACGCAAACAGCGTCCATCATCATCATCGCATCGTCATTGGCTCTGTCAGCCGCCCCCCACGCGTAGTAGACATTTCCACAAGTCTTTTTTCTATTGCATATCTCTGCCACGACCATCGACGACGATACATTCACGACGAGTTTACGATCATCGAGCATCCAATATTTTCTGGGGGTACCACCATCGAGCGCAATCATCCCCCGCCCCCACTAGAGAAACCGACGGCGCACAGCTCGTATTAGATGGGCAAGACGCATAGAAAGAGCCACCCCCAAGGTCTCTCTATTTATTCTCCCTTTTCTGCGTCGATGGCATATTAAAAAAGTCATTAGCCCGCGCTCGGTCGACCCGGTCCCACAAACCCCGCCTCGTCCTCTCCGACCCCACCGCATCCTCCGCCCACCTCGCCTCCCAGCTCCGCGCCCTCGGCCTGTACCCCGCCGACACTCTGGGCGACGGCAACTGTCTCTTTCGCGCGCTCTCCGACCAGCTGTACGGCTCAGAGTCCAGACACGCGTTTCTGCGGGCATCYATCTGCGATTTCATACACACCAACAAGACCCGCTATGAGCCGTTTTGCGAGGACGAGCGGGGGNCTGGGCGTGCATCTGCGGTGTATGCGCGAGAACGGGACGTACGGCGGCCATTTGGAGTTGAGTGCGTTTGCGCACATGTCGAAGAGGGACGTCAAGGTTGTGCAGCCCGGACTGGTGTATGTGATCGAGTGGGCTGCCGGGCTCGAGGAGGAGGAGAAGGGGAAGGAGTGGAGGAAACGCAGGAAGGAGGAGGAGAAGGAGGGGCTGCCCATGTCTGAAGGCTCCGTCTATGTGGCGTAAGTATCCGTAATTCTATTCCTGTAGAGGCCTATTTTTGACGCTGGCGCTAGATACCNACGACTGGGAGCATTTCTCCTCCATCCGAAATCTACGAGGCCCACACGCCGGTCTGCCCTACGTCGTCGAGACACCCGTCGACGACCTCAGCGACTACCCCACACCCCCAGATCGCGCAAAGGAGGCTAAGAAGGAACGAGAACGCGAGCGGAAGGAGAAGGAAAAGGCGAAGAAGATAACCAAGATCAAACTCAAGCTGTCCGCGCCGCCTTCCTCAGCAAACACCCCGCCCCCGGGCCCCATGACGCTCGATGACGACGTCCTNGAGCCCCGAGAACATCCCACTCCCCGCCTCCCGCTCGACGTCGACGGGTCCTGACTCGCTTTCCTCGCTATCGTCTTTGACGTCTACTGCGACGGATAACGCCACCCCCTCGGGATCTGCTGCGCACCTCGAGGCACCGTCGAGTTTAACGCCGCCTACGTCCACCGCGTCTACATCGGCGCTACCTCTTTCGATGCGGGTTCACCGGAGCCCGAAGAGGAGTTTTGACGAGAGTGCGTCGAGCGAGGATGGGGCGAGCGTCGTTTCTGAGGACGTCGAGAGGGGGAGGCCGGGGAGGGATAAGAGGAGCCGAATTGGGAGTGTRCAYCRGGAKAAGSAGGKGCCTGCTGATGAAGCTGGTGCGAGCGCGCAGGTTGAAGGAGGCGATGACGAAGAGGCGGTGGTGGGGAGCCAGGAGAGGGAGGAGACCCCTGCGAGCGAATCTGATGGGGATGGGGAGGAGGGCGGGAGTGAGGGTGGAGATGACGATGGTGAAGAGGATGAAGAGGAGGATGAGCGGGAAGGGGCTGCGGCTCCGTCCATACGGCCGTCTACGTCTACTGATACTGCGACCACGGCGTCGACGTCCACTACCATCCACCCGATAGCAGATGACGAGGGATATTCATCGCTTTCTGAACTGTCCGACTCCCCTGCCCCTCCGGAGCTACCACGATCCCCTTCGAGTGGTCCGAAGAGGGTCAAGCAGCACCATGTAGGGGCTAATGGGAAGCCGTTGACGAGGAGACAGAGGAAGGCGTTGGGGCTGCCTAAGCATCGGGGTGCTTCGTCTATTTCTTCCAATGGTTCTTCATCTTTCAATGCCTCCCCGAAGAGTGCGGGTAAGATTACGATTCCTGGTGGGCGGTTCAAAGGGCGTGGTGCGGATGCTGTGGGCGCTCCGGGAGGAGGGAGTAACGAGGAGTGGGTGAAGAATGGGGTCGGGAGGGTCGATGTGAGGGGGTTTAGGGAATTAAAGATATGATGTGAGGCGAGGCGATGTGTCTGTGTGGAGGATGAGGATTGATTCATTCGTCGCGGGTGGTGGTGGTGGTTTCCTTCCTGATTCGGCTGTCTACACGGCCGAGGCTCCAGCGCTCGAGGAGGACGAAGGGCACTCGGATTCGAGTTTGTCTTTCAGTGATGACCACTGGTACCCCGTCTGCCCGGTTCACCAAGTATAGAATTAGGATGGATGCAATGGGCTCACTGTGGCGCAGCTATACGATTGACGTCACACTCCTCAATTCGTAGCTGAACTTGTCGTTCCACGGTGGGATGGATGAGCAGATAATCGGATGACATTTGACGGGAACAGGTGTGGATGCTCGGTGGTTTCGTACCTTCCTGCCTGTCTGTCGCTCGCGTCATCTGGGACTGCGAATAGGTGTAGGTCGGTGTTTCCAGCGGTGCCAGGAAGCCACCGACGTTCGGTCTATGTTGATGTGTGTGGGGAAGACCCAAGTGGTACAGCAGGGGAAGGTGGTGGTCGATTGCCATTGGACGTTCATTCATTGAGGACTTGGCTCGTAGCCCTCTTGTCATATCACCTCTTGTTCTTCTTTTTTTTTCTCCCTCTCTCTCTCTTTTCGCGTCGATCAGTGATCATTTTCATCTTCTCGTCAACATTTTTGCATGTACACTACTATCTCCTACTGCATAACGAGGTTACGGCTACGACTACGACTACTACTGCTACTATTAGCACTGCTTTCTGTTTTCTGCAATCACAATGACAATCGCGCACTTGTATTTATTTTTGCACTTTTTCCCTGTTGTTTGTATTTCAATGCACACTGACTTGTCCGTCTGTTTGTCTGTCTGGCCTATCCTACGGTTATATGAGTCCACTGGTCTAGGATCCGGGGTCGAAACGCTGTTCTTTCTTCCACCGTCCAGTAACAGTTGCTATTGCTACTAGCTATTCCTCCGAATTTCTTTGGATATCACTAGGCGTAACAAATGATTTTTTTTGTATATTATTGAAGCACCCAGCGCCGGAGCTGGACTCTTGCTACAGTTTGCTTGTTCTGTAGTACAGAAGCCCAGGACACCGGGTTTATGACTATGACTATGACATGAAGGGCCTTAATTCCTCGACCTCCTCGTGTGAGCCACAGCCTTCCTCCGCAGGCTCCCTTCAACTCTTAGCTCAGCTGGGCATCTTGCGACCTGACTAGGATTCATCAAATCTACGCTCTTGCTTCTTCAATCAATATGATATCATCGATGATATATTGGAGAAGCAAGAGCGGAATCTCGGGCGGTGATGCTTCAATTGACTGCCAACGGTATTGCTGTGCTCGCGCTGCGGCATTTTTGGCCCCGAGTCCTGGGGGAGATGACTTTCCTTCCCTCCATATTCAACCTTCACACCCTTCTACCCTCTATCCCATTCAATATCTCGGCCTGACGCTCCTTGCATGGCAGACAATGCGCCATGGGCCCAACACGTTGAGATCCTTTCTGGCGCCCACGGTTTTCGAATCGACCAACAGACGATCAACTTTGTCGCTGGAAACCAGCTCTTATCGAACGTGAAGCCAGGTCTGCAAATGCATTGGAAGCATAAATGCGTTTTTTTTTTTCTCAAGCTGACGCCATGCATTGTAGACCTCATTTTTCGACTCGACCCAATTCTCGATGCGTCGCACACTCGAAACCGAAAGAACTCTCCTCCAGACTCGGAATGTTTTCCTGGGACCAGGACGAACGTGATCGAAAATATTACCACTTGGGCCCATGGCAGCCTGGTGCTATATACCACGCTAACGATACCCGCTCACATCTACTGGCTCCATGGCTTCGCGGGCTCCGGCAAATCGGCGATTTCGCTCGAAATTGCCAGAATATTTCAGTGCTCCGGGCGCCTGCTTGGAAGTTTCTTCTTTCTTCGTGGAGCAGGCGACAGAAGCAGGATGAACAGGTTTGCGGTAACTCTGGCGAGCCAGTTAGCAGCGGCGATTCCTGCATCAGCGCGATTCATCGAAGCTGCTGTGAAGGCGGAGCCAGGCCTGTTAACCGACAGCGTATCGTTGGGTACACAGCTCGAACGCTTGGTGTATGGACCGTTCCAGTCGGCACTGCGAAGAGGACTGTATCTCACGACGCTCTTCAAAGGGGCTTACCTTATCGTCATTGACGGTCTTGACGAGTGCGAAGACAAGCAAGGGGTGCAGGAATTCATTGACCATACCTTTAAATTCTTCAAGAAACACCCTTTCATCCCCCTTCGAATCCTCATCGCTAGTCGGGTAGAGCAACACATCCGCGCTAATTTGAAGACTGATGGGGTCCTCATTGGAAATCTCGACGACCACCCGTCAGACAATGATATCGAAAGCTTCCTACAGGGGTCATTTCATATGGCGGCAAAGCGGGACCTCGTCATCCAGGCATACATTCAAGCACATGGCAACTGGCCAACACAATCCCATATGTCGAGCCTGATCAAGCACATCGGCGGATCGTTCGTTCTTGCTTCGACAATATTCAAATTCATCATCCAACCTGCTACCGAAGATGATCTTTCAACCCCGATGGATCGCCTCCCAGTGACCCTCGAAATGAATGGCCTCGATGCCTTGTACGCACAAACCCTCGCCCGTTCACAGCACTACCCCCATTTTCCCGACGTGATCTCTACCATCGCACTTCTTTATCATCCCCTGCCTGTTGTTTCGATAGCAGACCTTCTTGGCATCGAAGCTTTCGAGGTCATTCAGGTGCTGCTGAATCTGCAAGCCATTCTTCATGTCCCAGGATGCGACGAGGAGGGCGACGTGACCCTCTGTCATACGTCCCTTCGTGACTTCCTCACGACAGAAAGCCGATCAGGGCCGTTCTTCGTACCACACTCATATCATCTCGCTTTATCCTATCACTGCTTTTCCTCCATATTCAAAAGGAATCGCGACTACGACCCCTACGGCCGGGCACGTTTTAATTGGCATCGGCTCTCATTTCTTGAGGGAGACTCCTACGACTTTATCAACGAGATCGAGCAGTTCAAGGCTCGTCAACCAGCGTACGCAAACAAACTACCTATCCCCGCTTTCCTCTGCTCTGTACTGTTTTACTTTCTCTCTTTCCATGGACCGCCGGTTTCGAACCCGGAGGCTTCTTTGTTTATGCTCACCGAATGCGCCAAGCAATTTGTGCTGGCAGTGCAATGTCCTGATCCCCGCATTGGCCGCTGGCTGGAAGAACCCCTGCCCTATTTCGTCCCAATCTTAGAGGATAAGACTTTAGAATTCACCAAACACACATGCGATACATTGCAGCATTGCCTCATGCAACTTGCATCAGCTACTGTTCACGCTAAAGTGCTTTTCAGCTGCCTTCCTTCGTTGTTTCATGTACTGAAAATAACTGCTCAGGTTCGTGAAATCATAGACCAACCGCGCTCGACCGGGGAACAGATCGAGTTCAATATATGGAATAGAAGGTATACTTGGCGCGCGCCACAGAGCCTCTGGACGTCCACCGATGTCTTCAACGTACGTTATTTTGCGGATGTTTGAAGGAAGGAACTATACAAATCTCCACAGATGCTCGAATGGATGGTGGCTCGTGCTCAATACAAATGGGAAGAAAGGAAGGCAAATCCTTGTCCACCTTTAACGCTTTCCATTTTCTATAACCGAACAGAAGATGCAACGGTATTTAGCTTCGACGTGGTTTGATCTAAAGGGATATGACTGCCCCCCTTCCCTTTGATAGAATCATGTGAGGTTGGCTGTAAATTGGGCCGGAGTGCAACCCGGCAGGTTCTCCGCCTTGATTTCATCCCTCGTCGGCGTATGCCTTTACACCACTATCTCCTACTACAGTCTAATGAGGTTAAGCCTACGACTACTTCTACTTGTACCGACTGTCTTTCGCGTCGTTCACCGAGACAACTTCGCACTGAAATTTACTTTTGGCAATTTCACTTGTCTTTCTCCTGATTTTGCTCCAGGCAAGAGGGGTCGATATCCATGGGATGATTGCTCAATTGTACTTCGCCTCGCTCTGCTATCATTGGCAACGGTGAAATAAAAGGAATCAGAATAAGATCCTGACGAGAAACAGAAAGATTCGCAGAAGGCGGCTAACCTCAGCGCCAAATCGCGCCACGCCTGATGTTTGACGGAGTTTGTCTACGCCTTTACATTCGCCATCTCAGCTTCACTTCACCTTCGCCTCCATCCTCACTTTCCACTTCGTTCGCTCTCCATTTTTCGACATTCGGCGTCAAACCAAGCACTAATTGAGCCAATACACGAGCTAACCACCACGGCAGATTTCTGGGGACACTTGCTCCGTTGGGGCTGATGCGGACGACGTAAGACTCGGCGCTCCTTGTAATCTCGACACATCGCGGCTCATTGCATCATGTACAACAGGGCGGACGGAGAAAATACTCTTTCATGTCTCCAGGAACGAGACCGTTTGCTTTCACGAAGTATTCGTCTGCCTGAGCCACTCCGAGTCGTCGCCACTGCCGCTCTTGTTCTTGGGATCGACAAAGAACTTAACTGCCTTCTTCTCCGCCAATCACTCAGCTCTACTTTGTTTATTGAAATACTCCCGACCCAGGCTGTTGTTGCCGCTACGTAGAGACCTGTACCCTGTACCTGGTTTCGGGTAACTTTGCCACTCGACTTTGTGTTTCTGCGGTCATGCTCACTGCTTGGCGACAAGAACTTGGGTATTTAACGGAGAGTCGTTTGGTAGATTTTTTTCAGAATCATCCAAAGAACTCATCCACTCTCTTTCTCACCCTTTCAATTCTAGGTCTTGCTGTGCAACGACTCCTTTGTCTAGCTTATTCTCTTATCTCGTGCCGACCGCCCATTTTCCTTTCATATCTCGGTCTGCGACTGCCAACACACTCTTTCAATCCCTTTCTCAACCTTCAACTCTCATTTACCTCAACTCCCATCCCATTACCGACCCTACCGCACCACAACCGCCAACGCTCCTCTACCTAAAGCTCAATGGCAGATCACAATGCACCATCTGGATCTGGAATTCCCCCGCATAACAAGGATGGTCGCGCTGAAGAAAACTTTGGCAACGAAGGAGATAAACCTGAATATTCTAGCGGCATCGAGAAGGAATTTATAGATAGCTTCGTGCAGTATGCGACCAACATTGCCATTACAGAAGCAATGGAGACTATCTTCGACTGGGACAACGTGTTGTCGGACTCGGGTACTTTGGACTGGGTCCACGCCACCACCTTGACGCCTTCGAATTCTCCACTTTTTCGCTCGGTGCATTCTGTCCACAATGAGCCTATCCACCTGAGGACGCCGAATCCGCCAATCCTAGAAGAGATAGAGCTCGGGGATATGCTGCCAAAGGTTCCACGGAGACAGGCACTGAATGCCCCTGGTATCCCGATGCCGAATCCTATGCTGTACCCCCCTGTTTATGCTCAAGGGCCCGAACCAAGTTTCGATAATTGGGATTGGAACATGGCGGCTGTTGCTCCTCTGCAGTCCGATTTGAAGGACAAGGCGGTTGCGAAGACTCTCTCGCCTCTCGATGTGACTAGGGCTCAAGATTCTCGTCTCAGTGGATCGCCGCCTATGCCGACTCCTGTTTCCCCTTCGTTTACTGCACTTATGGATCCCGGGCCATGTCCCTGTCCCATTTACAATCAGCTTGAACCCCAAGCCGAGGCTGCACCTCGTCGGAAATCAATTCATGACACTCCGAATCGACATAAAACTCGCGTTGGACAAGCTGCTCGAGATAAGTATCGAGCTACGACACCCGATCATGCCCGCATAGACCCTCAATGGCCAGGACGGGCCAATGAACAGAGACGTCGTCGGACTACTAGTACACCTGGTCCCAGAGGCATTCACGAGATTTATCCGTGGATGGCAAACCTAGATGTCCCTCCCCCCGTTCCTCCGCTCCCACCCCAATTCGCTCCCCCTGTTCTTCCACAGCCGTTCCGAGAGACTCCCCCGGTCCCCCCCTCTACCCCCTCAATATGATGATCCCTATGTTCCTCAACGAGCGTCCCGAAATCTACAAAACCGGCCCCGCCCGTACCAACACGGTATCAACGAGATGCAACTTGGCTGGAACCCGAACTTACCCCCAGGGTCTCACAATTGCCCGCCTCGTGAAGGCGACAATGATATGGTGGGCAGAACGATGAGTGTTATATTCACGACGGTTCCAGGACAGTGCTCTCCGACTGAGGTGAATATGACGGTGCCAATGGGTTCTACCATCTCTGTTGAGTGGCGAGCAATGTGAATTCCATTTAGGATATGGGTGGGAGGGTGTTAATGGTATACAACACGGATGATAGGGACTACTAGGCATTGGACTTGACATACTTAGATGGACATTTACTGCCATACCATACACTGGGTCTTTTGCTACTAATTAGATGCTTACGGTAGACGCATCTTAATACTTGGGTCATTACGAATCGTTATTCCATTGTACGTATATTATTACCTACGTTTTTNAATCATGGATTTGACGCATAAATGGCGGTGCTCGCTGGACGACGGGTCTCGACGAGCTTGGTGAGTAACCTCTTAGTTACGGCTCGAAAATGGGTCCCAAGGATTCGGATCTATTGCCCGTATGGTGGTCTAAACTTCTTCTTGACCTCAACTAGAGACGATCGTGGATTTCAAGGGACGATAGTATAAGCGGAATATTAATATCTAGCGCAATCAGCCTAAATCTTGAGGTTTGAAAGGGCAGGGTGGCAGTTTGCCATTGTGTGGTCGCGCCGACGAACAAAGGCGGCCCGACGCACAGCCTGCGCTGACAGTTGGCTGACAGTGCCGGGAGGGTTCAATTTGAGCCTTGACAACAGCTCATCTTCAATTTCAACTCTCCTTGTCCCTCATAGAAACAAACCACGACAGTCTAAAGCTCCTGGGCGCAGCTGTTTTGTTACTGCGTGACAACTCAACTGCTTGTCCGACTCTGAAAATGCACCGCGGTCCGCTGATGCACCGCATGTGCACGTACGTGCACAACAAGGCCAAAGGACAATAGCTGTCTCAGGTCTCCAGGAACGAAACCGCTCGCCGTGCACTTCGGCTGGATCACTCGGGCTACAACGTCAAAGACTGCCACTGTTCTTGTTCTTGTCGCTGATCCTCTCTAGCAGCACTTGACATTGTTTATCATAATATTTCCGAGTCGAACTGTTGTTGCTGCATCTACCGGCTAAGCGTGCCTTGGGTCCGTATCACTTGACTTTGTCTCCCTGTTGCTATCTCACCTGGCGACGAGGTCTGGGGTATTTTAAGGAGGGTTGTTCGATGGACGACCTTCAGAATTATCCCACCAACCTGCTCTCGTTCATTCAACTGCGAGTCTTGCTGCGCGACGACTTCTTTCTCTATCTCTCAATCCTTTCCCAAGAAATTTCTCCATGTCGGTTTCACCTTTCCCTCAATCTATTCCGCAACACCAGTACAGCCCTATCTGCGAACCATCTCCGAGCATGGTATGTGGCACGCGTACGACGAAAGTTCCGACGGTCCCCAGGCGCCGCAGCCCCGCTTCAATAGCCCGACTTCTCGAGCAACCGTATCTCCCCAACCATCCGCCTATTTTGCCAATGGGTCCTCGACCGTCGATACTAGCAAACCTGCCACCCCATTTACGACCCGGCTCGAAGCAAGATCAAATACCAAAATTACCGGAGGGCAACAAGAAGGATGGCGATTCTGAGGAAGAAGAGAGCGATGAAGAAGACGATTCCGATTCGGAGGATGAGCTCCACGGTTCTGAAAACAATGAGGAATCTGAAGCGGCCGAGTATAGGCGGTATGGTGTCACTCCGGCAGAGGTGGCGGCGTCCTCGACCGACATCGAGATGTCGGACTCAACTTCCACCGCTGCGTCTTCTGAAAAGAGAATGCCATCACCTCAGCAACCTTCTGACGACTCTGAGGCGACTCAGATCACTAGGCCATCGCCGCCTTATTTTCCTCCGATTTCTGGTTCCGGACGTTGCGTCCGCGGCGGGGGTGACCATAGGAGGACGCCGTTTACTCGTAGGCTAGAAGAGCCAACCCCAATATTCGCGGATTGGAACTGGAATATGGAAACTGCCTCAGTTCCTATCTCTRCCCCTTTACGAGCTAAAGCCGCGAGGACTCCCTCACCTCTCACCGAACCTCGTCGAAAATCTATTCATGACACTGCCCGACCCCAGGCTCACCTCAGACAAGCAGCTCGACACAAATATGGGCCAACGACACCCAATCATTCCCGGATTATTGATCGTCAATGATTTGGATTGGCCGACGAATCAAAAAAGCATTGGGCTAATAGCACCTCTGGTGGATAGAGAACCAGGACGTCCCTTCCCCCGTTCCTCCATTCCCACCCTGTACGCTGCTCCTTCTCCCCCACCGTTACTATGTGATACGTGTAAAATTTAATGTTTAGTGTCCTCAATCTCTACAGATGGACGAYTTCTGCCATATGCATGKATTTTCCCACTTGTAATTNNANNGAGATACCATAGATGCATTTCATGATTACTTACGTCGTTACGAGCTATCCCAGTGTACGCATGATATTCCTACCTCTTTAATCGTAATTCCCARCGCCCCGCGTCCTYAGCCACATRCCACAAATCGCCACCTSAGGAAAGGTATAAAAGGCGGGSGACGMATCTCATCTCCAGATTCCCCCAGCGNAAGAAGAAGCTGACATCCTCTCAAGGCTACCTCRTACCRTCTCSATCACCACCCCCRCYRTCGACATATCCACTAGAGCAARAAGCAGTTCAGTGGAGGATACTGCGTTGTATTCGTCAAGCCCGTTGAGTCTGTCCCCRTACAGAGAGGGTAACTGGCAGCCAAAAATACAGAKGTTACTGCATTATTGCTCGAAGGCAATACATCTRGTCAGTCTTGAGGCCTGAGGTTTCCTTCGTCAATTAGTGCGAGAGTGACTRATTCGATTGYTAAYCTCGAGACACGATAGATATGACAATCATTTGGCGCGTGAATAAYCTGTATCATGGCGCATTTGTTAAATTWTCCATACTCGAGAGATAGTGTGGTAACGCACCTTYCAAACCGCGATGTTTTGCAACGGGGGTYACACTTCCCYAGAATGACATCAAGAGCAGAGAAAGAGCCACTCCATTCTGCCAAGCCACGGACGTAGAGGACTGGAACCCGCCAAGAATAATCCTATCCAAGTTGTAGGCGGGATCGCAGCAGGAAAATGTAGAAGGCCGGAAAGAGAATGGCACGCAGACTGCGACTAACTCGATTTCCCCAGATCCCGCACAGCAATCGTGGAGTGTGATGGCCAGATATCATGAGAACACAGCAAAATAGCAGTTAAGAGAGGCCCAGAGTGAAGGCATATGAAAAAGAGAAGTCACTCGGAGCTGCGTGCGGATGTTGAGGGACATAAGTGAAGCTCTTCTGAGGCCTCCTTCCTTTCGGCATTCGTGAGGGGTATTTTGGTTTCACAAGAAAATGACANNCCGCCGAGGAGACCTTCGGATCCTCNANACCYATATCAAGAGACTGTAGATGGCTTAAATTAATTAACTTGAGTTTCAATACAATGAGTGAGCCGACTAACCACAATGCAGGGTCCTTCAGCGTTCGAGCATTCTGCCAGGTGGTCAGCCCCACRGCTTTAAACGAGGCAGGGCATTCGAGTGACAGATGCCAGGGGGAATTTCCGGATCATGTTACATGTTTCCCTTCCTTCGTCGTTAGCTTAGAAAGTCAAGAATCTTCGAATCYTCGTATCTCTAGGACGTTCGGCGGATACAGGAAGCAGAGAAGGATTTAATCAATCCACAGGCCGCTTTGTCCGGCTGCNNNNATGAACGAACGTGCCCTGGGCTGGAGAGAGTTAGCCGCGAAATACGCTCAAGAACGAAGTCRATCGCGTACCCTGGGTTRTGGATCGAAGGATACCAAATTCCATYGTGTACCGCAGTCCGATCCCGGGCRGTTSCAGCCAGGCTGTACAGATGCGACACCCGCTCTGTCACTGCGCCGCCCGTCACGGTGATCCTTGTTTATGTATACGTTGGTTTTGCAGGTCTGTAGTGTGCCGCCACTGAGGCCACGACGTAAAACTCGTTTCTCTGCCCTTTATACTCGTCAGCTCTTCCCTCTGGCTTGCGAACGTGGTTGAAATACCGCTGAGCCACGTACCACGTATATGGTGCCCTCATTCCAAGCGTCCAGCCATTCTCAGCGCCGAGAATAGTCAAAAGAAACCAGCAAGCCGGCCATTCTCCCTCGTTCGTCAGTCCATATGGCTCTGCGTGTTCCGAGGATAGCCGTCATCGCGCCCGACCGGGACCTGCGGAATAACGACGGCGATTCAGCGATGGGCGAAATATTCGAGGGGGGAGCCCAAAAAGGAAAGAGCATGGTGAGTGATCAAGTACGCCCAGTGACGTCGTTCCCCTACATCATTCCTTCAGAGCCCGATATACGAGCTGTTCTCTGCCCACGACCACCACGAGCAAGACATGAGCTCCTTCAGAAACCACAGGGTCATCATTGCCTCCCTGTTCCTCCCCTCCACCGTCGTCGTCGGGGACTCCGAGCCGACCACCCCCGCTCGATCGCCAGACAAGGGAGATTCCCTGATAAGCGCACTCGGGGCACTCGCTCAGCGTTTGGCGAAGGAGCCTGGCAAACCCTTGAAGAGTGCTCTTTCTAACAAGGGGATTGCTCCGCCACACAACTCTCATAGTCGGTCTGCAAGTGCTAGTGGACCCTTGAAGAGTATTGTCGATGATCTGAAGGACAAGGTTCGTAAATTCGTCCGAGACAATTGACCTCGTATTGACTCTGCAATCTAGTCGCGACCCCAGCCCCCTTCAGTTCGCTCTACCTCTCAAGAGAGAGCGAATCCGTTCACAAAACTCACCCGGTTTGCCGAGGAGGTTCCCAGGACCCCTCAAACAGAGAAGGAGGAGGGGCTGCTTGCTTCCCTTCCAGTGGGTCGCAAGCACCAAACCACGCACTCTGAGACCACCCCNTCGAATTCAGCGTCGAAAGTCACGGTCTATGTCTCGTCGCAGGCATGCTGGCTCGCTCTCATCCCCGACCTTGCCTGAAGAGTCTTACCCGGCACGCAAGGAAGGCTGGCACTTTGAGCCCAGCACGACATGCAACGGTGGTCTCAGAAACGCTGTGGAGAGTGTCAATGAGCGAATGAGAAGAAAAGTGTGGGTTGGCACGCTCGGTACTCCCACGGATCGTTTCAGCGATGACCTTCGCTCGGACATAGACAAGAGGCTCCTCAGCCAACGCGACAGCGTTTCTGTTTGGATTCCGGACGCCGAGTTTCAGAGGGCCTACGACGAATTCTGCCATCAGGTTTGTTTTTTCGCGGCTCTGCCTATTCTACGTTCTCAACGACTGGAATAGGTCCTCTGGCCATGCCTCCACTACGCCGTCCCGGATGCCCCGAAGACCAAGATGTTCTACGAATCGGCCACCTACAAGCAATATGTCTCCGTCAACCAACGTTTCGCTGACGCTATTGCCAATATATACCAAGAAGGCGACGTCATCTTCATAAACGATTACCACTTGTTGCTCCTGCCCCTGATGTTACGCAACAGACTCCCCAGTACCGCGTCCATCGGATTCTTCCTTCACGTCGCGTTCCCCACCTCCGAGATTTTCAGGTGCCTTGCCATGCGTGACGAACTCCTTCGCGGTGTGCTCGGTGCCGACTTTGTTGGATTCCAAACCACCAATTATGCTAGGCATTTTAGGCAGACTGTGAGCCGAATTTTGGCGTTCGAGGCACTGCCCAAGGGAATCCAGTTGCCGGAGGATAAGCAAAATGCGGATGGCGACCAAGGATCCCTGCTCCCGGCGACCAACGCGAGGGTACGGGATGGTCTCGGAGAGCGAGGAAGGTTCGTTGATGTTGCGTCGGTGCCCATGGGTATCGACGTCGTTCAGCTCAAGGAGAAAGTGTGAGTAATCGGTTTCCGAGTGGTATGGTTTATCGGCTGACGATATTGTAGGGAGGACCCCGAGGTGGAAGACTGGGTTCAGGTCTTGAAGCAGCGTTATGCTGGTATGAAGCTGCTGGTTGGCCGTGACAAGTTGGACGAAATTCAGGCAAGCGTTGAGCTCTTCTAAAATGCCGGACAACATCCTAACTAACATATTACAGGGTGTCCGACACAAAATCCAAGCATTCGAGACATTCTTGGACAAATTCCCCGAGTGGCAAGGAAAGGTGAGCGTAGACCCTGGTATCATCCATAACCCTCTTTCTGACTTTATGATACATAGGTCGTCCTCATTCAAGTCGCTCTCCAAACCACCGAATCCAATGAACTGGCTGGTGGTGTAGCCGACGTCGTCTCTCGCATCAACTCGCGCTTCTCCACTCTCACCTATCAGCCTGTCGTCTTCTTACATACCCAGGATCTCACCTTTAGCCAGTATCTAGCGCTCCTGACTGTGGGTGATGCTTTCATTGTGACGAGCTTGAGAGAGGGTATGGCTCTGAGAACGCACGAATTCATCGAGTGCCAGGATGGGAAGTACGGGGCTCTCATTTTGAGTGAGGTATGCTTGCGACTCATATCCATCCTCCGGAGTCGATACCTGACCAGACGGTAGTTCACAGGAAGCTACAGCTATAGTGGATTCAGAAGTTGCATTGCTATCAATCCTTGGGATTACCGCGACACTTCGGTGGCCATTAACAAGGTCCGTCTCATTATCTGTCTATCTACTGCCTACGTCATGCTCATATCAATCACTCTTACTTTAGGCTTTGACGATGAGCAAGGACGAGGCCAAGTCCCGTTGGGAGGACCTACACAACCACGTCACCACTCAAACCGCCCAAAGCTTCATCACAACATTCCTCAACCGTACTCTGCGATCGCATGCCGCGCACATCGCTTCACTCTCTCAATCCTCGTCCGATCCCGATTCCGTTCCTGTGTTTAATCTTTCCCGTCTCCTCCCTCGATACAAGCACTCTATGAAGCGACTCATCCTCATCGACTTTGAGGGTACGCTGTGGAGACGTGACTTGAGCAAAGAAGGGATGCAGAATTGGATGTTGAGGAAGGAGCCGGAGTGGAGTGAGGACGATGAGGCGTGGCCGAAGGAAAGTGTTGAGTTATTGAAATCTCTTGCGGAGGATAAGAAGAATGAGGTGTGGGTTCTCAGTGGGCTGGCTCGGACCGGTATTTTGGGCAAGTTGACCAAGGTCGCTCCCAAAGTCGGAATCATGTGAGTGGTCCCTTCCATTACGGATCGCTATAAAGAAATATTGATTTGACTGTGTCTGTTTTTCGTTTGCAGTGCGGAGAACGGATGCTTCATCAAGACCCGGACCACGAAGAACGTGGACGGTCAGTGGATCAGCATGGTTTCGCAGTTCAACTTGAGCTGGATGAGTTCTTGCTTGGAAATCTTACACTACGTATGCTCGTTTCCGACTCTCTTTTGCCGAGTCCCTGTCTGATTTCTTTCTAGTTCACTGAGCGCACTCCTAACTCATTCATCGAAGAACGCGAAGCTTCCCTCGTCTGGAGGTTCTGGAGCGGGGACGTTGACGAGAACAGCGCTGACCGTCAATGGGCTCGCAGGCAAGCTGCCGAAGCTCAAAACCATATCTTCGACTCGTAAGTTTTATGACATCTCCCTCATCGGTTCGAAATCTCATGTTCGGAAATCCGATACCCAGGCTTGGTGAACGATTCGGTATCCGTATCATCCCAGGAAAGAACTCCTTCCTTGTCCTGCCTAACAACATCTCTCGCTCCACCGCGGTCGCAGCTGTGATGCACCCTGGAGGCCCTGCCCGCTCTCCCTACGCCGGTCGAGCAGCGTGGATGCCACCCGACACCGAAGACTACGGCTTCGGAGGCTTCCACGCCGGTGTTGGCGCTCATGGAAGCGGTGCTGGTGGGTACGGAGGGTCGAGTGGGTTGATGGGAGGCGACGGTGGTGTTGAGGAGACCGACTTCATGTTGGCGATTAGCAGTGATGAGAGGCTGTTGAGGAGGTTGAATGAGAACGACGGGGCGGAGACGGTCAGTACGAGTGGGAAGGGTACTGATGCGAGGTGGAAGGTGGACTATGAGGAGGTTAGGGGAGTGTTGAAGGCGTTCTCTGCGGTGAGTACCTGAGAGGAAGGCGGGGTGGGCGTTACGGTGTAGTTCGACAAGCGGCAAAAGCAACAGAATGAATGAAAACCAAATACGAGAAAAAGAGTATCTGTCGCATCCGTTGGTGTGGGCTCCCTTCGTTTCTTTATCCGTATTTTATCCCTTCCTTTCCCCCCTCCATTCACCTCCTTCACGTCTACTGCTATCTTCTCGAAAGTCTGGAAACGGAATCACCTATAGAAAATCTGCTCCATGTTGTCATTATATAGCTATGTGCTTAGGCTCCTCTCGATCGTTGTTACCGTGTATTTGCTTGTATAGATAGACGCTTGATTGTGTGGAATGAAATACCATCTGTTGTACTTTACAAGACTAGACTGAGAACAGATGATGCCCGTACAGGATGAAGCCAGCGAGTGGTACTTCACGGGAATCCTGGTGAAAGTCAAGGAAATGGAACGTCAAAGAGTGGAGTGAGTCCGAGAATCAAGGAACAAAACAAATTCAAGCTCCGTCGAAACTCGGTGCAAAGAACTCAAGTCCCTGTCGTCGTCCTCTGCAAACCACGGTGGCACAGGAAGATGTAGCCGACGCTGGTCAACGTTGAACCCGTAGAAAAAAACCTTTCTACATCAAAATTTTGACTCACGCTCGCCGTGACTGAGGCTCAGGTTTGTCCAAGGTGGGTAACACTTTTGAAAACCTTGAATGATTTCGGATATCGCAATTGCACTGATTTCTGATGTCCATCTTGCAGGGAGGACCGCCAAAACCCGTCGTGGTGGGTGGGATATTTCGGACAATTAGCTAGCCAATTTGTGGGACAGGAAAACAACTGTCCATATCGCCATCAGAGTGGTGCTACTTGACCCTCTCGGATTTGCCGAGTGGGATGCCTCTACAGGCGGGTGCTGTGGGATATGTCCCACAGCGGAGTCGGCTTGGAGGCGTCGTGAAGCCTCTGTCCCATGCCCAAAGACCGACTTTGATGTGCATCTGCGAGGTGGGGAGGCGGGAATATAAAAGCATCGGGTTGAAGACCTGGAGAAAGCAACCAACCCCGGCCACTTACTTCACTTGCTTCCACAGGTGCTTTCTTCTTCAGTCCCAACAACTCAGCAACAATGTCTTCCATTGCCCAACAACACACCTCTCCTTTCTCTGTTCGGGACTTGGAGTTGAAGCTGAAGCAGGTCAAGCTCGCTCGCCCTGAGCAATCCTTGCCTTCGCCTCCTTCCTCCGATTCGGGATCGTCGTCGCCTAAGCAAGATTCCGAAGAGAGTTACTTCCTCCGCTCTTTGAAGGAATGCTTGGCCATCTACGAGGAACCTTCCAGGCCAAGGAGCCAATCGCTAGCTCTCCTCAGCGACGAGGAGGTCATCATGCTTGCCAACAATGGCAACATTGCCACATACGCTCTCGAGAAACTTTTCGGTATGGACCAACTCGAACGAGCTGTTCGCATCAGGCGTGCTATTCTCTGTAAGGCGCTTCCAAAATTATCAATGAATCAGACTTACATTATCTTCGATAGCTCGTGCCTCGTCCACCGGTACGCTCGAATCCTCAAGCATCCCATACGAGAACTACGACTATTCCCGAGTTCTCGGGGCCTGCTGCGAGAACGTTGTCGGCTACATCCCGATCCCCCTTGGCGTCGCTGGTCCTTTGACTGTCGATGGCAAGCAATACCCCATCCCAATGGCCACAGCTGAAGGCACTCTCGTCGCCTCAACTTCTCGAGGCTGCAAAGCTCTCAACGCTGGCGGAGGCGTCAGCACCGTCCTCGTYGGYGACGGTATGACTCGCGGCCCAGCCATCGACTTCCCCTCCGCTATCCAGGCTGGAAAGGCCAAGGCGTGGATCGATTCGRACGAGGGACACGCGGCGCTCCGGGAAGCATTCGAGTCGACTTCGAGGTTCGCCAAGCTGAAAAGCTTGAAGACAGCGATTGCCGGAAGGACGCTCTATGTGCGGTTCGCTACGACGACCGGCGACGCGATGGGGATGAACATGATTTCGAAGGGGACAGAGAAGGCGCTGGAAGCGATGCAGAAACGTTTCCCCGAGATGGTCGTCCTCGCGCTTTCGGGCAACTACTGCACCGACAAGAAACCAGCGGCGATCAACTGGATCGAAGGGAGGGGGAAGAGTGTCGTAGCTGAGGCCGTAATTCCTGGGCATGTCGTCAAGACGGTGTTAAAGACGACAGTCAGGGACCTGTGCAACTTGAATGTGAAGAAGAACCTGATGGGCAGCGCGATGGCGGGGTCGATCGGCGGATTCAATGCTCATGCTGCGAATATCCTCACGGCCATCTTCCTGGCGACGGGTCAAGATCCGGCGCAGAATGTGGAGAGCTCAATGTGTATGACGCTGATGGAACCGTACGTGCCTAATCTTCCGTTCCGAGGTCTATAAGGCTGACAGATTTTTTCTCTAGGACCGGACTCAACGGTGAAGACCTCCTTGTCTCGGTTACCATGCCCTGTATCGAGGTCGGGACAGTTGGTGGAGGCACCGTTCTGGCTCCCCAACAGGGTGTTCTCGACATGCTCGGTGTTCTCGGCGCTCATTCTCAACACCCCGGCCAGAATGCGCAGACACTCGCCCGCATCATTGCCTCCGCTGTCTTGGCTGGGGAGTTGTCGTTGCTCAGTGCGCTCGCTGCAGGCCATCTCATCAAAGCACACATGGCACACAACAGGTCGCAGGTAAATACACCTGCTGCGTCTGTTCCTGCGACACCTGGCGCTGGGCTCGTGTCTAGAGTTTGATTTTTAAATACCAGAGTACCCTTTACTAGTTATTCGAGCATTTGCGGACTTCATAGAGCTCCTAGAATCATAGATTCACATACACACCTGTATTATAGCCACATTAAAGCAAAGGCTTGGAATTGGAATTGATCGCTGCCTTTGAGAATATCTTGGCTACTCAATCGTCCGTTGTGCAAAGGATAGTAGGCGAGAGGAGTCGGAAGAGGTCAAGCAACGGTGGGAAGACGCGCTTTAGCTCCTATAAATGAGCGTGTCAAGCTCGGGCAGGAAAATTTGGATACAAAGGGAAGCCCCGAGAAGGGAGGCTTTGAAGAACGTGAAAAGTGACGTCTAAAACATCAAAGTTCGGTCTGCCCGCACTCCGAAATTCGACAAATATTCTTATTTCTCAGAAAACAAGATCTTTCTAATTTCCTGGAACAGGGTTCCTTCACGTTGAGGAGAGCGGTCGTAGTCAGTAGTGTCAAGCCATGCGTGTGCAAAGCGTAGAGCGTCCGCGTAGCGGCTGATAGGGNAAAAAAGGCGAGGACCAACTAGCGTACAGTCCTCAATCTTGATCTCCGAACACCTTCTGGTATCGCTGCAAGCCGGCGTGTAAGATTTGGAGCCGTTCCGTACTGCGTCATTTGAGATTGGCTACATGGATTGCACCTGGAACTTCGTGGCTAGGAAGCGGAGCCAGATTCAAGGTGGTCGGTCACTTGGTAGACCAGTCCCAGAGTCGCACATGATGATTGATTTACAATCCACTCATATCGTCTGGGTTGGTGATTAAAGTCGGTATCGAAGTTGCCTGTACATGACGGCGGCGGCCAGTTTAAGCACCAAGTAGAATTCCAGGGCTCAAAGTGATTGTGGGCAGGCATAACTTTATTTCTAGTTGACGCTCGCTACCCATGAGTGCCGAAAGGTCTGGTAGCAGTGTGTCAATGGCTTGCGCACAAACCCGTCGTACTTCTCGAAGTCTTCGCCGACTTCCTGCTGGATGAGGCTATAGGATTGACGAGAAGATGCACGCGTCCTTTGTCCTTCTGCGGCTATCTGCTTTCCCTTCCGAGACTAAGATTGGAGCAAACAATTTTGGAGGCGGTTCTCTCTCTGCGTCAACCTTCGTCAACTGACCTAACCTAGCCTGTCTCTCGGGTAAGCCTCTCCCACTGACGAACATGATATAATGACACATAAAATTCTTGTGAAAAGTGAGGCTGCCACGGACCCGGTTTGAACGAACGACCTTCCCATTACAAGTAGGACGCAATACCACTGTGCCAACTCGCCTGGCTCGGTTCAGCTGGTCTTCATCGGGTGGGGACGAGAGGTAGGACCGTCGGGGGATGTTTTCCCCCGCCGTCGGTGAGGTTTCTCCACCGTTGATCTGTATTTGCGGCTTGGTGCTCGGACGGTCGCTGATGTCTAGAGCGCCTTTCCCGACACTATGCTTATGAAGAAAGCGATTGTATAAGTCTCGACTTATCATGGACATCTTCAGCGCGTATTGTAGACTGGCGCATCTGATCTGAAGCTTGTGGGTTCACGCATAATCTCTTTCATCCTTTCTAGGAGGCCTCATGCCCGCCATGAATGAGTCAGTCGGGGCTAAAGACTGGAATTGGTAAATAGAAGCCAAACAGGGACAACTTCTCCGAGTCCATGGACTCGTTATTGGCCCAAAGAGCTGTTTAAGGTGAAAAATACAGATGAACATGTCATTCTGAGTCCCAGATTGGACTTGACGGGATTGTACGGGAGTCCCCGTAGGTATCCTGAGGTAGTGAAAAAGGATCCGACCCATGTCGCAAAAGTCGTACGTGTTTCTACTCCCTTCCTGCCCATTCTTTNCCCCCCACTTTTGTCGCTCCGAACCAGTCCCCAGCATCAAGAGGGACGCTCATCTAGCCAATTTATTCTCTGCTTGCAATTAAGCGGCCTTGTGTGAGGGACCTTGTGGGAGAATGAACGGTAAGCTGTAGAGTCCAGTCTAGAATAGTGGTCATTGCTCATCGTCATCGTCAACAGGGAGCAGCTGCAACAACAGCATTGGACAAGATCAATTTCTTGAAAAGAATGAAGGGCCAACCGCAATCGACCTCAACGTCCCAGTGCCATTCCCAAGATACTCAGGATGGGAATCCACGGATGACAGTCGAACGCAGAGCCCGTTGCAGCCCACTACTTTGCCGTCATCATGGGTGTCGTCGCCCCACACACGTTCGCCCTTGACGCCTCCCCTGTTGGTTCATTCGAGGTTCGGTATACCCCTTCCACCAGAGGAAGGAATCAAAGGGCCAGATACGACAAGCCCTGTGAAGGGGAAATGAAAGTGAGATAGGCGCGCCGGACACCGTCAAGCGAAGGCGCTTGTCGTGAACAACGGCTACTGACTTAGACTAGAATTTCTATCCGGCGCCTAGGACAAACCCTCACGTGATTAATCATGATGGGATGCCAATCCGAATCGTCCTTCTCTTCCAGGCTCCTTGATACACAGCCTACGACTCGATCCGCTTACGATTCTCAGTGTGTACTGAGAAAGTGCATTTTGAGATGCTGAAGCTGTGATACTGTCTACTATTTGATATCTGCTAGGAATTTACTGATTTGAAGTCCGAAATATGTCTCCGCCAACCTGAAAGATGTAGATCATGTTTGACAATTTGCTAGTGTAACAACAAGATCTGAGATTAAGTCTTCATTGGTAAGCTGATAAGGATCAGGCCGTATTGGCACTGTGCAAACGTCGGAAAGGCCCTGTATTGCAGTAAGGGCATGTCCTCACAACGAGGATATGTTTTCGTCACAGTAAGTACGTGCCACCGTCACAAGTTCATGTAAACATCGCGGCTGCACGAAGTGAACGTGGCTTTTGTCATTCCCGATACAGGTTGCGTGACGGATGCACCCCTCGCAGATTCGAGATGCGAGATGAAAGCCTAAGTGATCTGGTCTCACCGGTTCCCGACTGCAGTACTGCGCAGGATGCCATAATTCCTCGCACCCTTAACCTCACAACCCATAAAAGATAAAGGGACCTAGACGGAACAAGGTGAACTGGTTCACAAACTCTATCTCGATCGAAGAACCTGGTTAGATGTCACGTTTACGTTGTGGAGTCAAAAAGCCCCGGGGAATCAGCTCTGCCAACCTAGGCTCATGACATCAGCGAAGAACCAGCTGACCGACATCCAGCATCGTCTCATAAAGTGAGGCGACGGTACTAGACACTTAAAGTTTGCAGCGGACTGAAGATCGTGACATCACGCGTCGGCGTCACACTTCAGATAAGATGCGACTTGCTTTTTGAAGCCCCAAACATTTCTTTCTTCCCTCCCAATCTTCACCCCCATCCCCATCCTCCTCGGGCTATATGCCACTCTCTCTCGGCGCTTAATTGGCCCCACTAGTCCTCAACACAGCTCACGGTAGCAGAACAAGCGCTGCACCGGTCTGGATGCACCAGCTGGTTCGAACTTTTGTGGCGATAGGTGGAACTGGGCTTGGCTGAGGGACGTACGTCTCAGTGCAACTTGCAGCGGTACTGCATGCTGCCGATCTATTACCCCATCCTTTTTAACGGTTTGGGATGGGCCCAGATGACGAGCTCAGAGGCTGCGACTGGGGGTCTGTTAAGTACCTCGAGGTATGATACCCGTATTGGTGTCATGCAATCACTCTATGTACTCGAATGACATATATTCCGGCTCAGTTTGTCTAAAAAAAATATTTTGGGCTAATAGTGATATCTGAGGTATTGTATGCAAAGGGTCTTGTACATGGGTGTGCCAAATGGTTCGCCAATCCGACGCGATCAGCGAACCGATCCCAAGATGGCCCTCACCGTTTCGGTGCTGCGCGTCGTCGATGTCTCGCGGTAATGGGATATCAGTTGCCTGGTTTTCGCTGATGGCCTCTCGCATGCGAATGCCCAATAAAAAACACCCTAACAAATATGTAATTCCGTTGCGATATCATAGTAGCACAGAGATTTTCCTCAAGTAGTATGCTGTGCCATTCTATTTTTGCCTTTCTTAAAGAGCTGAACTGCTCCATTCAGCTAACCTCGGTTGCCACACGTGGACCTTTATTTGCTACTTGCATGACAATACACACCATGACCGGAGTCACTAGGTATGAAGTGCCGATCTGCGCAATTAATAACAGATACAAAGTGAACACCATGCAAAGCCAATTGTATCACAAAGCGCAGATCATATTGGAGTCATCAGAAGGGTTAAAATCACCGGAATTTGCTGAGAGCCCTGAGTAACGTACAGGTAAACATGGTCGTGAAAATCATATAAATGTGCCACAAGCTTGACAGCCTTCCTGTATATTTTCCCCTGAACCGCTAGAGTTATCTCCTGGAGAGACGCCTCTCAACGCCATCCACACTCCAGCTGCAAGACGTTGGTCTTCTGAAAGACATTGACATCTATAACGATGGACGGTCAGTTTCCACTGGACTTGCTGAGGTACAGTACTGCTTGATCACTCATCTTTGTCAACAGGGAAGAAGAGCATCAAGCAAAGCTCATCTCCCGGGGCATACAGCGCACCAAACCCAATCGACCTCGACGTTCCAGTCCCTTTTCCGAATCACTCGGGTTGGAAGTCGAATGCTAACAACGGCCAGGCACTGCACCACAGTGGCGCGTCGAAGATTGCCACTTCCCCGTCTGGAGGCTCCTCAACAGCAAATGTGCAGAATATGGCTTCGCCGTCAGTACCACCTCCATTGGTCAATCCGAGGTTCAATGTACCTCTTCCACCTGAGGACTGGTCGGCCCCTCGCAGCCACCGTGTTTGACATCCGGGCTAAACAAAAGAGTCAATTTGTCAGCCCATTTCCTTAATTCAAGGCCGTTTTGGCTGCATGCAGCCAAAGCGGAGTAGCGATCTCCGATATTCTCGATTTCCCTAGTCAACGGCGCTTACCGCTTATCATTCCATCATTTTTTACGCCGCTCCTGTACCTACTACTGAACTGGCCCGCCGCGCGGTGGCATGTTTTTCCTAATTCGCACCTGCTCATTTCTTGTACTGAGGAAGGAGTTTGGCCCCACCAAAGAGTCCGGCTGGACCCTCATGCCAATCCGGCGTCTAATGAACGAACTGGCCCACCGGGCTTCTTGTGTTTCTCGGGCACAGGGTCTTTGTCATTGGCTGGGAAACGCGGGGAGTTTTGCTTTGCAGATTGTGTTACAAACCTTATACAAAACGCAGCCCCGGGACTGCCCGATCCAGAGTGTTAATTGTCCTACGTAGTAATCGTACACGCAACCTCCCGGATGTACATGGAAGGTAGTAGCAAATCAACACAGCCGAGAAGACGAAATGTAACTCGGCTTTTAGAGTTCGATAACTTGACTCACCCAGATCTGACTGTGTCTTGTCAATGCCAACCTGAGCCTCTTTGTACACATGGACTGCTTACAGTACTAACGCTAAGTGATAGCAGCTATAGCACGAGCGTTACCCACCCGGTGCCATTGACACACTTCCTCACCTCGTTGTAACAAAATTTTCGGGTCGACACTGCGGAATTCACTGATCATGCGCACGATTCGGAGGGCAAGGTAACGATCGCACAGATCAGAACCTTACCCTGAACCTCTACCACGTTGCACCTTGCCATTCATTCAAGTTGAACAGAACTAGCACTCATCAAGATGAAAACTAGGCATAGAACATTATGGAACTCCCAAAGCGTGCATGTGACGCGTATTCTCTCCGTCTCTCAGTTGTTTCGAACTTCCCTTTGTCCGTGGATAGGAAGTCTTGACTCGGGGAACGGGCATTCAAGGGACGATGTATTGACTCAGGTGTGAGTTTCCTCTCCCAGAATCGGCTGGTGTCGTTGTACTTCACGGACGTGTCCTTTGCCCGATACTTCGCGCCACACTGGGTTGAAAAGCTGTAAACCCGAGAACCAATACATTCGAGCAGCGGCACCGCGATAGGATGGTAAGGGTGGTCACAGCACCCTCTGAGAATGGATTAGATGGATTAGACAAGACAATAAGCTACATGAGTGGGGAGAGGAGGGGCGGTGGATGACATGAAGCGTCAACTCTATCACTAAGAAACTCAATGGCCTCTGTACTCCCTTTCAGGGCACAGGAACCACGGAATCCTCAGTCTCTAAACGGCGGCCACAGAACTCCGTAGTTCACTGCTGGCTAGTGGGTTCACCGTCATTGGCAGTTCTGTTTTGATAATTTTGACCCCCATTGCCCCTGCGGCGATTATTTCTGTAATTCCCTCCTTCCCGATCATCCCTGGCGAACCTCATGTATACAGGTGTACCATCCGGACCGGGGCGTCTGTTGAGTGATGCTTGGACTTGAGTGGCTTGCTCGACAGTGTGGAATTGGATGATGCCGCTGGGTCTGAATTCCCCTGTTTCCTTCGATAGGTCTAGAAATAAGCAAGAAAGGTCGGTAAATCATCCACGAACACATGGGGAGAAGCCAACTTACTGAACCAAGCGTTGTCCACCCAAGGAGCACATTCGCCCAAGAACTCTCGCAACGCGACCAAGTCACCGCCTTGGAAGTTATCGAAGAACAAGCGATGGGAAGGGGGGTAATCGCGCTTCTCGCTATACGAGACGCGCAGTTCCCTGCCTTCCATATAGAAGGGTTCCTGCTTGGCAGACTCGACGACAGCAACTGCATCGTCCAATGTCGTGAAAGTGACATGCGCAAATGGGGCGTTATGTGTCCTCTTCCCCTCTGTCATAGAATAAGCAAACACGCAATCAGAATACTGACTTCAAGAGAGCAAAAACAAAAAGACNAAAACGCACTTCCGAACCTAATCTCCTTGATGGGAGCAGCAGCCTCAAACACCCTCCGCACATCCTCCTCCGTCGCAAAGAACGGTATTGAGCCCACAAACACCGTCTTGCTAGGGATGTACTCCCTGTTATAGGCCCGCTGCCTCCGATCACCATACGGCCTTTCCTGAACCTCACCACCCTCCTCCTGCTCTCGCTCCCGAATAGCGTCAGCGACCTTGCCCAACGTGCTACTGCTGCTGTTTTCCTCCTCGACAAGAGCGGAAGTGCTGAAACCTCTAGACCGCTGTRCGACYTGCTGGTTGAGGTACTGCGAATGAATAAGGCTATAGGCCGCCGCGTTCCGTGCGACAGAGGCTCTGGAAGCCTGGTTCGACGTCCACGACAGTGACCGGGTGCTCCCGCTCAAGACGTGCGAGATTTTGAGGGTCGAGCGGGAGGCATTTTGGGAGAGTCGGAGAGCGGCGCTCATTGCTGGGGAGGCCATCGTTATGAAAGAATGTGAAGGGTGGCGAGGAGTTCGTCGTCACTGACAAGCAGTGGTTTTGTTGTGACCGAAATTTTGACAGCGAAACACGCTCTTGCCTTGCCCCGTTCAGAGTTTTCTCACGGTCGACCAATGAGCGCTCGGAGGGTTCAGCCAATCAGCGTGCAGGGAAAACAGACACGGATTATTTGGTGGGGTGTCTACCAAAGAACGTAGAATTGTCCGCGAAAAGCCTAGGAGAACCAGTCTCCACAAATATGACATTTACTGCTCAGAAAGCTACACAAATAACTACCGTTCACATGAATCCCTGCCTGGAGAAACGCGAAACCTTGTACACGCAACGGCAGTCACATACTTATATATTCGACCACTCATTCACTCTTCTCCAGCCCAGACCCACCCCTCCCTATCAGCCATATACCCCCAATAAACCAACCCAACACAGANCCCAAAACGCCTTATCCACACCCGTCATCCTCAGCTCGTCCTCCCTCACCTCCAAAATTCCTTGGGAGGCATGCACCGTCAAATACGGCGTCGTGTCCGTAAACGTCAACAAGGGCGGAGGCAAAGGAGCTTGGAGCGACGCGGAAGATATGGACGTCTGCTGATGGTANCCCCGAAAGCACANGACGTCCGTTGCGCNACCAGGCGGCGGTTGGACGGGGTGTCGGTGGGATCGAGCGAGATGGAGTATTGGTATAAGAAGTTGCAGTAGGCGTAGTGGGAGACTCAGCAGTAGCTGAAGCCGATGACGAAGACGATGATGAGGGAGATTTTAGAGGAAGCGATGCGGAGCTCGTATACGGCGGCGGCGGGCTCACAGTTGGGTCCACAGCAAACCTCGGTGCTGGTGGAATCCTGGTGAGGAGGAACGACGTCCCGGCTGAGACTGTTGTGGTTTGTGATTTGAGTAAATTCAGAGCTTTGCTGAAGAGCGAGGATAGCGCAGATTCTTGGGCCGCAGGCACCTGCGGTATCACGCCTTGCTGGGTTGGGTATAAAGTAGACGACGCGGTCATAGGCGCGAGTATAAAGTCTGTAATCTCTGATGGAAGTTGAATCGAAGGCGGAGGGTCAGCCCTTCTTTTCCCCATTCCTTTCGTCTCTGGAGACTGGGTCTGGAGTTGAGGTAATGCGGGTTTGATGGTACCAGTCGGTGACTGAGGAGGAGGCGAAGTCGAAGTCGATGCTAGCAGTTCCGTAGTAGACTCAGACTGTTGAATGGATGAGTCTGACGAGGTCGACTGGCTCGGCGACAGCATCGAAGCTGGTACGATGCCCCTACTCTGCGGCACGCCTGTTGTTGGGGTTGAGGGAGTGGAGTTTGCTAACAAGTCCTGACTGGCCGATCTCAGGGACCGCTGATGTATTTGCGGGGACATTGTGGGCGGCGTAGGGGGGTACGAGTGAACGCTACTTCGACTGCTCGAAGCACTGTCTGAATCCCGGTGTTTCGGGTTCGACGGCGGGATGGTAGGAGCAGGGACTGCGTTGGTCCGACAGCGAAAGCTCAGACAGCCTTCTTCCACATAGTAGTGACTCGTCCGTGAAATAGGTTTGAGCGGTATGTTCATCCCCTCAGGAAACTGTGGGCTTCTCAGGCGAATGTACCATCCTTGTCGGCGAGTGTTAATGGGTCTGTGGACAGTCCAAAGAGTCGTTCTTGATGGCGTATGAATAAGATGAAGAACGATTTGGTTTGCGGTCAGATAGCGTTCCTACGATACAGTAAGTAATTAGGTAGGAGTTCGAAGGTCAATTGCTCCTTACCGTGTGCCATAAGACGTTCGACGGCGAGGATTCGTGAGCAACTGTAATTCGGAGATCTTCCACAACGTCAGAGCTGTAGAGAAAAAGTGTAAATAAGGCGTTTCTTCGCATCGAGAGCTAGGACTCGCGTCTTCACCACATATCGTGTTACACCTGAACCCTGGCCGGACCCTGTCCAGGACCCTCGA
>JANBPK010000791.1:0-70722 GCA_027579435.1 Candolleomyces eurysporus | reverse complement strand
CAAAATCATTCACCCTCGACGTCGAACTCGGAGTTCCCGCCTGACGGAAGACGACTGTTTTTAATGACCTTGACGAATCCCAAACACGCTACTCATTCACTCGACACTTTTTTTTCACTTGTATTCTATTTAGAAGAAGGCTGGCCTCACACGGACGGGATGTAGGAGTAGGGAGTTGCATATAGAGAGTGCCTCGCGCGACGAGGTACAACAGAGCGTTTGTAGCAAACCCAAATTATCCATTACGGACACCACACTTGTAAAATACCAATTAGACACGGGTTTGCACGATGCATCTATTGGAGGAAGGAACGACATATGAGCGCTGAGCCAACGACACGAGTACGGTCATGAAATCTATAGAGACAGACAATCCATATAATGGGATAAATAGTGAAATAGAAACCTCAATCGCGCTTAGGTAAAAGGGGGATAAGGAAAAAAGAAAAGAGTGAAATGGTGGATATAATATCGTCGCATCTGAGCTAGACGCAAACAACCTTCGTCCATCCGAAAATCAGCAAGCAACCCCACCCTCCGCCACCAACAGCCTCGACCCTTCATCTCCATTCTCGTCCAAGTTGGCAACAAGGTCCTCCACCAACAACTCCTCGTCCTTCTCCTTCTTCACCACCACCCCACCTCCGAGACCAGCCAAGTTCCGATCAACCTTCGAGCTACCCCGTCCCTCCTCGTCAACGGGCGTAGTCGCCGGAGTGCTCGAGTCCGACCTCTCGGAGAACGGAGACAAAAGCTGCGTGGTAGACTCCATGCTACTGGTACTCGCCGGACTCGTATTCGCAGTCTTCCACCCAGCATCGGACGAAGTGCGATTCGGAGCTACAGTTTGCGAATCCAAGGCCGCGCCACTGGTAATACTACCCCCGTAATGATGATTCTCCTGATCGTCCTGGTGCATCAAGTTCCCAAGAAGCTTATCGTTCGCAGCCAGCATGTCGAGCTGCAAGGGCGGAGGGACAACGACGCGCTTGCTGAGCGAGGTGGCTGTCGACGAAGTGGACAAGACAGGGTACGAGGAAGGCGGAAGGGACGACGTCAGGCCACCCAGACCATCGCCACTCCGGTCGACGAGATGGACCTCCCCATCGACGCCCTCGTTATGGTTGTTGAAAAGCGGTCCCAGGCGCTCAGAGCCAGATCCAGAGTTGACGGAGATGGCAGGCGAGTCCGCAGATAAAGCCAACAGAGCAGGGTCGATCTGAAGAATGTAACTGCCATTGTCGGTGAACTGAGGCGAGCCGATCGTCTGAGGACTATGCTGAATGCTTCGCAAGCCAGGAGGAAGGTGCGAGTCCGACAGATTCAAAGAGCGCATCATAGGCGGGGGGACGGGGTATTGGAGACTATGATAGGACAACGACACAGGTGACAACAACACCGAGTCATCATCGACCTCCTCCTCTTTGACCAAGGTCCTAAAGTGTTCGGGACCCCAGAGCCCTGCGACATCGGGGATACGAGGCGCGTTGTAGTGGGACATATCGCCCCGGATGCCCTGGAGGTCGTCGGTCATGGTATCGGGCAGATGGTTGCTGTCCCACTGCCTCTTCGTCTCCATAAACTCGGCGTGGGCTGACTGGAAGTCGTCGTGGCGGTACTGCCAGCCGTTCGGGAGACCCTTGTACAGAGAGACTTCGCGAACCATGGGTTGGGTGAACTGATAAGCGGCAGAGAGGTGAGGGGAACCCTGATGGAGATGGATGCCTCCGTGATGAGCAACAACGTCGTCGCTGGGAGGCATTTGTTCGGCAGAGACTTGGAGAGGCGACATGAGTGGAGCGAGGGTCAACCCTTGGTGGTGGCTGCCCGAGATAGACCAGGGAAGGGAAGTCGAAACGATCTGGTGCGTCGCGTCTTGGAAGGTTGACATAGAAGCAATGGAGGCTGACATCCTCCCGAACGAGCAGCTGGCGTCCGAAAAGCCGAACGGATTCCCGTTGCTGCTGGCCTGAGGATCGGCAGCATGAGTTTCGACCGGGGCGGCAGCGCGAGGACTGGGGATGTTTGACAGATCCTTGTTCTCGTCCTGCTGAGCTATGATCCGAGCACGTTGGGCGCCACCGGCGGAAACAGAGATAAGGCGAGCATGCGCTGCACTAGAAGAAAGCTTCTCGGCCTCCGCCATAAGCTGGGGGATCTGGGAGTTGACGTCGACGTTCCCCCCGCACTTCTTCATGATGCACGTCGGACATGCCTTGATGAAGTTGGAGACCAAGTCCTTCGGAACCCACGTATAGTGTTTCCGAATAAGAGCGCACGTCTTGTCGCGTCCACCGTGGCCGGTGCTCCCGTGGCAGTAGCAAAGCAGATCGTACAGTTGCTCCTGGATCGCGACGAGAAGGTTGTCGTGCAGCAGGACTTCCTGAGTAGGCCGTTCCTGGCCTTCGGCGACGCCAAGCGTGATGCGATAATTCTGCTCAACGGTGAACATCTTTCGAGCCCAAAAGCGGAACTGAGCGGTCTCCAGCTGGGATTCGGGATGGTGAAGCACGTCCCAGATGCGGTCGAACATAGTCTGAGAGATGAGCGCYTTGCCCTGTCGGCGAGGCGTCAACGACTGGATGTACCCCGTCTCGATCTGCTTGTACTGAGCRTAGGTAGGGAAGCCGGGACGTTCGACTGTTTGGACRAGAGCGTCAGGGATCTGACCTCCAGAGGTGAGGACGGGAGAAGACTGAGGTGTACTAGCGCCGTGATCCACAGCTACGGGGAGAAGGCCGAACGGAGAGGATGGCATCGACGACAGGTCTGGAGAGAGGCCAGGGAAGACGTCGCGGAAGTAAGGCTTGGCCGACGAGGTCAAAGAATAAGCACGRGCGGCGCGTTCGGGCGACATATCGTTRAGCAGGTAAACTTCGAAATCGTCTGGTGGAGKGGATAGTGGAGTAGNNANTGRGATTCAAGCTAGTCTGAAATGAGAGAGTCGAGATGTGATGRTAGGTTCTCGAAGCCTAAGGATAGTTWAAGARTGTACTTGTGGATAGGAGGTTGGNTTGGAAGAGGACCCGCAATCGCCAAGCGTTGTGCTGGGGACTGGGAGAAGATTCAGAATGGGGCTGACCTTACWGCGAGCTGAAGATATAYGAGCGCGTCTCCCCACGTGATCGTATCGAACTTTTGTGCCAGCCAACTCGCAGCCTACCCGCGAATGCTGACACGTTCGAATGCAGAGGGATATCGATGTCCATAGCCCTGTACTGTAAGACAACTATCGCGCCRGAAAGTNAANNNAAAAGTCYGTCCGGCGCGATTACRAGCACAAATCAAGGGCCAGTAATATATCTACAATACATGGTTCAGTACAACAATAAGGTACGTCAAAATCGTTCCGGTAAATGGACAGGAATAAGATAGCTTCAAAATACACACCCGAAAGCGGCAAGGYATGGCCGAASTTGATCGCAAACAGGRAACAAGACGAAGACGAMAGTTTAGGATCCTAAGCTGCTGCAGCGGCYTCTTGACCAAGCTTCTGACCGGCCTTGGTCAAGCTCTTGTGAATGAATGGAAGAACACCTCCACCGGCGATGGTAGCGCGAACGAGTTGGTCAAGCTCTTCATCTCCTCGRATGGCGAGTTGCARGTGGCGGGGTTGAATACGCTTGACGCGAAGATCTTTAGCGGCGTTACCTAAAGCATACGCGATCAATTGGTTGCTTGACGCTCAATATCGGGTATCGAACACACCAGCTAGTTCCAACACCTCGGCAGTAAGGTATTCCAGAATAGCAGACGTGTACACAGCGGCCTTAGCGCCAATACGAACGTTATTCTGGGTGCGCTGCTTGAGATATCGATGAATACGTCCAACGGGGAACTAGAAGGTATTTTTCTCAYGAGTTTCCAAACAGTGGGAAAGATAATATAGCGCACCTGAAGACCAGCCCTTTGACTTCTGGTTTGAACTGACTTCTTATCTTGGGAACTCGCAGTAGACGCAGCCCCTCCTCTGGATTTACCACCGGAACGTCCTGCAGGTGCCATTGCTACAGCCCGATGATTTTTTTACGTTTCCAGTTGAATGTTCTGTAAATATAGGACGAATTATCAGTGCCACTCGTAAATCGCAGGGAATTGGTTCAAAAATGAACGAAACTGATGTTCAAGCTCGAAACCTCGTGCCTTGCTCYATWATCGAGCTTYCGAAGGCGCTTTAARGGGATAAAGGACAAACAATGGAAATAACTTACGATAGTGGCTCAGATGATGGTGGTTCCAAAGAAAGACAGCTGCTTCTTGTTGAACGTTCCCCTTGCAAGTTTCTCGCGATCAACGTGATCACATGGGCTCCAATTAGACGCGTGACGCGCAGGACGCGTTACCCCCGCCACGCCCGGATCATTTTCCACGCTTCACGTTCGACCCCAACCACCACCATCGTCGATTTTCGACGTTCTACGACGTTTGTAAAACAACAATATCCGTGGTACTCAGGCTGACCTCTGAGATAGCTGGATCCACGATATTGAGCTACATTCATGGCAACAGGTGCAGCAGACACGCAATTCCTGCGGTCTCTTATACCCTCTCTACCAGCAGAGCTAGCTCAGAGGCTGAGGAGCATCTGTTCCTCGAATTCGGAGAACGAGAAATTTCTCGAGAACTTTGTGCGCCTCATTACTGGAGCGGACTGTGCGTCCGACTCCTCGGTGGCTCTCCGTGACCGATGGTCTGAGTGCCAGTCGGGTACGAGACAGGTGCTCTCGGGTCTGCTCCAGCAACCCCCGAGCGGTTCTGAAATGGCCAATGGGACCTTGAAGCGCTCGCATGACGATGTCAGCTCGGAGGGGAGCAAACGACAACGACTCTCSCCCCAATCATCGGCAGAGGCAGGCGATGAACCCGCACAGTTCACGCTCCACRCGATCTCGACMACATCCCCRGTGCGCAAGAAAGTCGACATATCGATTCGCAAATCTAGCATCACATTCACCAACCCTACGACTGGGAGCGTGGAAGCGACAGTACCGCTGGCGTCCCTACGCCGTGCATTCCTTCTTCCGACACGAGGCAAAACCAAAGCACATTGGACAGTGGTCTTGCTGTCCAGTGACACTACAGAAAAATCAACYGCAAAAGGCGCAGCCAACGATAGCCCTCARATCATCTTTGGWTTGGATGCCACCACCACTGCACCACTTACAATCACGAAACAAGGCGGCGAAAAAGAGGTCGTCGCTAAGGGTAGTCCGGTCCTCCCAGCCATCCGCTTATTCCTATCCAGCCTCCCCGAKTCCATCACGCAACTCGAGCCCTCCACCGACGTTTTCAAGAGCTCTGTCAACCAGTTYGGCTCAACAGTCAAGAGTGCATCCACGACAGGTGTTCCTGGAGTTGAAGCATACCGTGCCGCAAAAGTAGGGAGCCTTTGGTTTATGAAGGAAGGTCTCCTCTGGGGRGAGAGCAAACCTTGCGAATTCTGGGCGCTCGAGGATTTRCTCAACCCTTCGGAAGGCGCTCGGCTGAGTCCGGGGAGCGGAAGGGTACTCTCAATCACGCTGGTTCGAAAAGATCAGGCCTCGGAGGGGACCGAAGAAGAGGAAGAGAGYATGGGCATYGAGACGGAGTTGAGCATGATAGATTCGAGGGAGCGTGACGGTATCAGCGATTGGATTAGGAAGCACCAAAATATGTTTGGGAGGAAACCAGGCGACGCACCTATTGTCGAGCAACCGAAAGCGAAACCCCCACCACCGAGCGGACCCGTGACGATACGTTCTCTTATGTTGGACTCTGACAGTGAAGACGAAGATTTCGTTGGAAGCTCGAGCAGTAGCGAAGGGTCCGGTTCTGATAACGATAATGAGGACTCGGACGASGASGAGGAGGAAGCTGAGGGTTCTGATAGGGAGGGTGACGGTGACTCTGACGCTGAGATGGATGGCGAGGCTGAAGGAGAACTGGATCCTGCCCAMCACCCGCTTCTGCGTTCTGGAGCCGTGCCAAAGTTGAGCAAAGCTGCGRTTGAGATGGCGGTCGGAATAGTTGAGGAYGATCTTATGGGTGGAAATGATGACGAGGTGGACGAGTTGGACGACTAGACAGGACCCGTCTTTGTGTACGTTTAAGGGCTAATGGCATTTGTGGTGATCTGTGCGTCGTTATKCATCCTCTATCGTACTGCCTTCGCTTGCGAAATATTCAGAGATGACTGCCCAAACTTTCTCAACCCTGCCACTGTGCTAATGGGGAAGGCGGCCTCGGACCGCCGGCTGTGTTTAGACGGAGGCAAAGAGGAAGTAATATATTTTGTGATGGGTTCGCACCGCATGCTTTCCTGTCATCACTCACTCACCATTCACTGATCTGCAGGCAGGCAACCACGCAGTTGAGCTCGTGCACCACGGCCACAGGTGGTCAAGCCAGGCCAAGGCGATCAAGATGGAAAGAAAGTATACCTCCATGCCGACTTTACCCAAGCTCAACACCAATGTCCCCCAGAACGAAGCACTCGCCGACAGCGCCCTAGAAAATACCAAACAGGCCCCGTCGACAAAGCTTTTGGATTACTTCCTCGAGCATGTCACTTTCTATCGAATTCACCTGGCCGCCTTCATTCTCATCCCATTGGTCACGTCTGGCGTCTTCTACGCGTCGAACGGACGCTTTCATATCAGCTTCATTGATTCCCTGTTCATCTGCTATTCGTCGATGACTGTCACAGGCCTTTCGACAATAAACCTCTCCACGTTGACACCCTGGCAGCAAGTCATATTGTACTTTTTAATGACGATCGTAAGTAAAAGTAATAATGAACGTTCGGAAGCTTACAGTTCCAATAATAGGGCGACATTACAATAGTATCCTGGGTTATGGTTTTGATACGAAAGTAAGGCGCCTGTAGCTTGCCTTCATCTCAATAATAACCGGTGACACTCAGGCGCTACTTCCGCACCCACTGCGAGTATGTTGCAACCATGCGCAAGCGGAGAAAGATGAGGAGAGGACCAAAACGTAGCCGAAGCATGTTCCTTAAGTCTATTTCCTCCCCGATCGCCGCGTTCAGACCACAGGCCGTTCCTGAAAGGGAGAAATCGAACGACGAGCAACTGGACAACGAAGGGGCGGGTCCTGACCTGTCAAGAAGCCCAGAGCTGAACGGGGGTCGCTTTACGAGACCCGGTATCAGCATCATGGTCCCTACCCCCGGCGGCAGCTATAGCGAGCAAACCAGACTCCCCCGACCACCTCCAACAGCGATACCAGAAGCGCCTGAGGAGAACGAAGACCAACCTATATCCGACGCTCGAACATTCAGCTCCTCCCCAGCCGCTGCCAGCGTTCAACTGCCAGAGGTTGAACAGGATCTAGGCATCGGCATGCTGTCCCCTGTTACGGATTATGGTGTTACTTCCGGAACGGACTTCGGAGTCACTTCCTTGGGATCCCCGAGAACGGTACATTATCACCCTATGATGGATATTGTCGGTACGTTCTAGTTGCCTCAACATTCGGCGCCGTTGGATATGTTCGACTGACCTGACTATGTTGCGGCAGGGGGACGACCACAGCCCAAGCGAGGTGCCACGATGCTAACCAATCGCCACACAATGTCGCCCACTTCGCACCATGCGAAGGACGAAGGTTTCGGAGGTTTCCCCGGTCCCGTACAGCTCATGAACCGTCTAGCCCGGAGAGCTGCTCCGAGGACGTACAATAAGCTCGAGAGGAAGCTTACGATCACGTCGTATCAGACCCTTGACGAGAATCAGGCCAAGTGGCTCAATTTCTCAGGGCTTATCGTGCAAAGGAACTCTGATTTTCGGGTGGACTCGCTTACGGATGAGCAGTTGGAGCAGGTTGGTGGTGCGGAGTACGGTGCTTTGAGGTTGCTTAGCTATCTCGTCCCCGGGGTAAGCTTATCCATTCTCCGCATTTTCTTCGGGGTAGCGAACTAATTGGGATTGCTATGCGCAGTATTTCATCGGCTTCCAGCTACTGTCCTTTACCCTCTTCGCTCCGTGGTTCTCGACAACGTCCCAGTATGATGAGATTTTCGAAGCACAGCCTCGACTGGTGAACAAGACATGGTACCTGCTTTCGAAGAGCTCCTGTGGCCAACCCGTTCTGACGCTTGCCTCCCCAGGTTCTCCCTGTTTCAGGTCATGGCTGCATACACGGGTGGTGGGATGTCTCTTGTTGATATGTGAGTTGCCTGCATTATGGTTTTTACAGCTATCATATTGACAACACTTCAGGGGTATGGTTCCGTTTCAAAGGGCTTATCTGATGGTCTTTGGGATGATGATCTCGATCCTCGCTGGAAACCACGCATTGGTAGGAGCCATAAGCTGACTATCTTCATTTTTGATGTCCAACTTACCTTTGCTCTGTTCGCAGCCTATCTTGTGAGTCTCCTTGCGATCCTTTAGAACCTTTGGGCTCATGCAAGTCACGTCTCAGCATGAGGCTAATTATGTGGGTGTCCTTCCATCCCCTCGCTTATGATGAGTAACTAATGTGCGAATTAGCTGGATAATGTCGAAGTTCACAACGGATGGAACTGCAGCCGACCAAGCCTTGGATTTCCTGCTTCAGCACCCGCGAAGGTATGCTCTGCACTGTTCCTGCGTCGCAAAACATTTTTACTCATGGTCTTGGCTTAGATGTTATCTATACCTGTTTGTTTCCATCTTCATTGGTACCCAGTTTCTAAGGGCTGATATTTCGTATAGTTTCCCAAGCCATCAGACGTGGTTCCTTGGCATCTGCCTTGCTCTTTTTAGGTGCGCGCTACTATTCTAAGCGTCTCTTCTAGGGAACTAATATCACTTAGCTTAATCGAATGGGGGTCATTCCTAGTCCTAAGTACGTCCCTCTTCGTGACTCAATCTTGCCAAACGTTGCTAATTTCTGTTGGTAGATATTGGAATCCCAGCGTACGAGTCAATACCTGCTGGTGTCCGTGTTTTGGCCGGATTGTTTCAAGGGCTTGCAGCGAGGGCATCTGGGTTTTCAATCGTCCCTCTTTCATTGATGGCCCCTGCACTTCTGTAAGAGGTTGATGCTCTTTCTCGTGCTTTATGGTGCTCATACCTTCGCCATTTTCTCCTATAGGTTCCTCTACGTTGTGATGATGTATATCGCTGTGAGTACTCAGTTTCTCCGCTACTTACGAAACACGATGCTGACTTCGTTATGACTGTGATCAGATCTACCCTGTAGGCAATTTCTAACGTTGCTTTTGACGTAGAGTTTCTGACATCCAGCGTATCAGGTTGCGCTGAGCATCCGCTCTACCAACGTGTGCGTTTTTGATAGTTAGTGACCCGGATTTCGTGTTCTCATCCCCCGCATTAGCTACGAAGAACGCTCTCTTGGTGTTTTCGAAGCTCCCCCCGACGACGAAGATGAGGAACCAGCAGAACTGAACGCCATCAATAGTCGCAACGAGCGCATCGGCCGGTACCTAGGTTGGCATCTCAGACGGCAAATGTCCATCGGTGAGCACCGCCATTTTCCTCCTCACCTTATTTCGTCATCGCTCAACTGGCTCGTTGTGCGGAATAGATATCTGGTGGCTCGTCTGGGCCGTGTTTCTCGTCTGTATCATTGAGCGAGGAAACCTCATGGACGAAGAGAAGAAGTGGTTCGACGTTTTCCGTGTGATCTTCGAGTTGGTTTCGGCGTTCGGTGGGATTGGGTTGACCCTTGGGGTACCATATGTAGGGGAATTGGTGTTCCTTCCGCGATTTGTGCTCATCCGACTTTGACAGGATAACTTTTCGTTCGTTGGATCGTTCAAGCCATTGTCGAAACTGATTGTCATCATCATCATGTGCGTGCGCCATCTCTCTTCTCGAAATATGATATGTGGGAACACCGCTGATGTTTACCTGTGCATTTATAGGATTCGGGGACGGCACCGTGGTCTCCCTGTTGCGGTCGACCGAGCCGTTCAGTTGCCCAAAGAAATGGTTACAGCAAAGAAACCGATGCAGTTCAACGAGAAGCAACCCAATAGCACGGCGGAGGCACAAGAACCCAACCCAATCATCCGTATGGCATAGTGAATTACAGCAGCATTGCTTCATCCTTCAAATTCTGTCTTGTTCCATCTTTCGTGCATTTTAGATTTCATGGTACTTGCCTCATTTTTCGTATGGATCGCATCAGACATATTGGGTTTTCACCTCATGCAAGAATTATTCCCATTCATTAGAACTTACACATTTATACATGAAATTTTATCTTCGCATAATACACTGTATTTATTCTACGAGTCGCAAACTTCACCTCTTTCAAATTTTATGAAGGACGTGTCTCGTTTAGGCCTACCCTGGAGTGTCGAATGGCTCTGAAAGAGCGAGCCGGTTCCTTTAGGACAACGCCAGCCCACACCATTATCGTCCTAGCCCAACCAACGGCAATCGACCCCATTACCAGTGGTACCCAAGAGTCAATGAACTCAGGATAACGTGTGTAGACTAGTCAAATCTGGGCGCTGCATAAAGCTGTGCATCGCTGTTCAAATGCAGGTTCGAACACGAGGGTAATTACCAGAACGAAAGATACGAGTCTGTCATTCACCACACGTTCCAATGATTGGGCTGGGTCGTGGCATGAGCCCAAAGGGTTTCTGCAAACAAAGCTTGTGCCCCACCTCGTGGCATACAGCCCTTAGAGTGCTACTTCGAGCTCCCATCCTCCTGTACTCCGTTATCACCTCCCACCCTCATCTGTTCCAAGTCCTTTATTACACTTGGCTATGTCACGAATTGACCCAGCTTTGAGAGGAGCGCAAGAAACCGACATAGTAGTTCCGTGAGTTAACAAACCCAGCTGCTTTGACTGCTCTACAACGCTTCTTTTAGAATTATGGGAATTACTGGTGCCGGGAAGAGTAGTGTAAGCACCCGAAGTGTCATTAGTGAAGCACTGAACTCGCTCACTCGTTCATGATTAGTTCATCAATTACCTGCTTCGTTACTTGGGATCGGAAAAGCGTGTGTTGGTTGGCGAAGATTTGGTGTCTTGCACGAGTCAAGTTGAGTCCATCATAATCGAGGGACAAACCAACCATTGGAAGCGCATCAAGGGCCATCGAATCGTCATTGTTGATACGCCTGGCTTCGAAGACACTTATGTTGGAGACTTCGTGATTCTGCAGCGGATCGCCAGGTGGCTAGAGGAATCGTAGGTAAACATATGTATTTATGGGGCACCCGTTGACATTCTTCTCTGAAATGAACAGGTATCGCAAAAAAATGGTTGTCGGCGGGGTGATTTATATGCACGACCTCTCCCAAGATCATATTTCTGTCACAACTCGAAGAAACCTCGCATTGTTCAATGAACTGTGCGGCGATTGGGCGTTTGACAAAGTCGTCCTTGTCACCTCAAAGTGGTCCAGGGCTTTCGAACGATCTTTCGACAAGAGAGAGGAAGAAATGAAGAATAAAGGATGGAAGACTATGTTGGACGGTGGAGCACGAGTTGAACGATTGGTAGCCGGAGGAGAGGACGCAAGTGCTTGGGGTGTTATCCGCTCCATCCTCGATAGGGTCGAGAAGCGAGCAATCGAGCAGTACAAGTCCGAAGCGCTCCAAATTCAAAGGGAGCTTGTCACCTATCGCAAATTCCTTCCCGAGACTCGCGCAGCTCGAGAGTTGCGGACTCAATTTAAGCAGATGCTCGAAGCGCAAGCTCAAATGCTAGCGTTGGAAGCCGACGCGGTTGCAAGGAATCCGGAAGCACAGGCAAAGCTACAAGAGCAAGAGGCGAAGGTCAAAAAGATGGCCAAGCAGATCGAGAATCTGAAAGTCTCGTTGCCCAAGCGCCTAACACGGTGGCTGAAAGTGGTAGTGGGGGCTTGATTTGGGGAGGCTGAAACGCATATACTTCAGTACTACAAATCTTGCTTCGCTTCGGGATTGGGATTCAGGTATACGGGTCAGGTCTCTGTTGGAATTTTGACTCGTGATGAGCATGGCGAAATTCATTGATTCTGAGGTTACGGTCCAGTTTGTGTGTTCTGCTTGAAACGAGATGCTTATTGTATGTGTACCTTACCTTTGGGTATGATGTATCATGGTGTACTATATGGTCATTGCGATGACATCTCTCTCGGACATCTTACAGGAGGCGCTGAAAGGCTCGATCAAGCCGATGCTGATCGAAGCCTCAGGCCTCAGGCAGCGCCGCAGCGGGTTCCTTTACAGCCAACAACACCCTCGTCCTCGGCAATATTAATCAACCCCAGCACAACTAGTACCCAAGGGCCAATAGATTTGAAATAACGTGTGTAGCCTAGCGCTGCATACAACTACAAATTGCTGCTCAAATGCGCACAATGTGGAATCGGTTTATCGAAGCATCAACATCCCTGCCTGCCAAATCAACCCCCCACTAGTTTTATCCATCGTGCTACACGCAGTGGCAGCGAGATCTTCAGACATTCAATCTGCTCGGCCATCCTTCTGACCTTCTCCTCTTGCCTTTGCAGCTTTGCCTTCGCTTCTGCATTCCCTGCAACCGTGTCGACCTCCAATGCTAGCATCTCAGTTTGGGCTTCGAGCATTTGCTGAAGTTGAGTCCGCAGCTCTCGAGCTGCGTGAGTCTGGGGAATGGATTTGTGGCGGTTGACGAGTTCCCTTTGGATTTGGAGCCCTTCGGACCTGGTCTGCTCGATTGCTCGTGTCTCGACCGTGTCGAGTATAGAGCGGACGATTCCCCAAGCACTCGCTTCCTCATTGCCGTCGACTAGTCGTTCAACTCTCGTCCCTCCCTCCAACATCGCCTTCCAGTGATTAGTCTTCAGTTCCTGTTCTCTCTTCTCGAGATTCTGCCCAACAGCCCTCCCCCACTTCGAGGTGACTAGGACAACCTGGCCAAACGCCGAATCGCCGCACAGATGTTTGAATAGCTCAAGATTTCTTCGAGCTGTCCCGGAAAATCGATCCTGGGAGATGTCGTGCAGAAAAATCATCCCACCCAGAACCATCTTTTTGCGATATCTATTCGTCGCAGAGGATCAGTGAGTCCTCAGGAAATAATATTGTCACTTACGATTTCTCTAACCACTTGGCGATTCGCTGCAGAATCACGAAGTCCTCTGCATATGTGTCATCAAAGCCAGGCGTATCGACAATTACAATTCTATGCCCCCTAATTCGTCTCCAATGATTCGTTTGTCCCTCGATTACGATGGGCTCGAGTTCCGTCGTGCAAGACATCAAGTCCTCGCCGACCTGGACACGCTTTGCGAGTTCTAAGTGGCTGAGGAAGCTATTGATAAACTGAGAAACGTAGTAAGCGACTATCTCCCCAACACGGAGGAATGTGCGCCGCGCTTACGCTGCTTTTCCCGGCACTAGTAGCTCCCATAACGCTGGATAGACGTCGGCGCGCATTTTTAACAATGTATTCGATGAAAGACGCACGGAATTACAATATCGGTTGTCAGAGCGCTTTGAAAAAGTGGGTCGCTCTTCCAGTTTTGAGAAGCTGGCTCGCTCTTGGAACCTTTGAGGGCTTGACTGTCTGCACGCTCGAGTACACCTTCAACTATTTGCCAAGCCCGCTCCACCTCGTCCTTTGAGTCCAGCCTTTCGATTTTGGCTCCAGCTTTCTCCAATGATTCCCAGCGCTTTTCATGGGCTTCGTGATGTTTCGAGAAGTCTCGTTCGTCCTGTCGCGACCATTTGGTCGTTACAAGAACCGTTTTCTCCACGAGGGCTTCGGCGCTGGCATTCGGTCCTTCCAACTCTTTAGTCAGTTTGGCAACAATGGCGGCAGGTAGCTGCGGCTGCAAAACACGATCTGATGATATGTCTTGCAGATAGACTACTCCTCCCAAGGCCATTTGTTTAAACTTGCCGTATCTAATGACAAGATCAGTGTGGTACGCGACTTCGAAATCTCAACATCACCAGTCTACTTACGATGCTTTGAAACCTTTGGCGATGCTGCCAACTATCATGAATGTTGTCTTTAGGTCACCTCCGTCCAAGGCGGGAGTGTCGATGAGAACAATCCTGCGGCCTCCATGCTTCTCCTCAAAGCGATGACCGCCATCGATAATAATGGCTTGCAACTCTGTGGTACATGCCGATGTTCCGTCGTGGACTGGAACGGTGTCCGACCGCTTCGCTCCTTGAAGGAGGTAATTGATGAACTTTTGAGATAAGAAATGGTTAAACGGTTCGAATGCAATGAGTCGGAATCGATGACGACTCTACTTCCCGTGCTTACAGTACTTTTCCCCGCGCCCAACATGCCTATTACTCTGATACAAGCCTCAGTCTTTTGCCAATTTGATTTCGAAACTATGTCAAGCTTACGGAATGACCAAGTCCGTCTCTTGAGCACCCTCGATTGGATCAAGCTTAAGTCCCATGATCTTTACCGTCGTAGGTCTTCAAGGCTGAAATATGAGTATTGAGAGCAGCGACGATGTACTGTTACTACCGTGCGGCCTGTGGGAATTTTCAAAGGTGAGTTGTTCGGATTGAAACACACGGAGAACATGAGGACTTTCATCTTTCGCCGCGTGTATTTAATTTCGCACAGACGAATGAATGGAGCGCGTGGCCGATAGGTAAAATGACAATATGAATACGAAACGACTACCCTTGTCGGGCATACCTGAGGCTGTAATCGCAGCTGACCCTTGATGGACGGAATGAGACTGCCAGTGCGACTCAAGCTTCTGGTATAGTCAAGTATCTCATCTATTTTACTTCTTTCAACCCATTACGCCTACCCTGAGGGGTTGCCATTAGCTTGGTCAAGGATCTGCACTATTCGAATTCAGAGAGTGCTACGTTCCTTCCCTTCAGCCACCGCTGACCACTGCCTTACCTATTTGCACCTCAAGGATTATACTATCAATGGCGTTGGGGTAGCTTGTGTGGCACCAGAAGCTGGTTCTGGACATTGCGTACAATTATATAAATTACGTATATCGAAAGACTATCCTCTCAACCTGTCCAAATCAACCCCCATGACTGGTTCTAACCATCGTGCTAGGCGCTTAGGCAACGAGACTTTCAGCTTTTCGTTCTGCTGCGCCATCTGCCTCACCTTTTCCTCTTGTTCTTGCAGCTGTGCCTTCTCTTCTGCATCCCCTGCAACCGCGTCAGCCTCCAGCATTAAAAATTGGGTTTGGGCTTCTCTCATCTGCTTAAGTTGAGCCCGCAACTCTCGACCTGCGTCGGTCCGGAGAAGGGATTTGTGATGGGTGACGAGCTCCCTTTGGATTTGGAGCCCTTCGGACCTGGTGTGCTCGATTTCTCGTGCCTCGACCCTGTCAAGTATAGAGCAGACGATTCCCCAAGCGCTAGCTTGCTCTTGGCCGACGACCAATCGTGCAACTCGTGCTCCACGTTGCAACATAGTACCCCAGTGGTTATTCTTCAGCTCTCCCTCTCTCTTCTCGAAATTTCGTCCGAAAGCCCTGCCCCACTTCGAGGTAACTAGGACGACTTTGTCAAGTGCCGACTCGCCGCACAGGTGGTTGAACAGGTCTAGGTTTCTTCGAGCGGTCCCGAGAAATCGGTCCTGGGAGAGGTCATGCAGGTAAATCACCCCCCCCGAGAACCGTCTTTTTGCGATATCTAATCGTTGCAGCGAGGGTCAGCAGATGATCAGGGACTAATACGATGACCTACGATTCCTCTAACCACCGCGCGATTGGCTCCAGGATCTTGAAATCCCCGACGTACGTGTTGTCGAAGCCAGGCGTGTCGACGATCACTATTCTATATCCTCTAATGCGCTTCCGATCGTTGGTTTGACCTTCGATCACAATGGATTCGAGCTGGCTCGTGCAAGACATCAAGTCCTCGCCGACCTTAAAGCGCCTGCTGATTCCCAAGTGATGGAGGAGGCTATTGATGAACTGAGAACTGTGGTAAGCTAACTCCTTCAGTCCAGAGGAATTTGAGGCACTTACACTACTTTTCCCGGAGCCAGTAGGTCCTATAACGCTGCGTCGTACATCAGCATGTAATCGGAGCAATAGATTTCAGAGACGTACGGAATCACAATATCGGTTTCCCGAGCATCCAAAAGAAACAGGTCGCTCTTCCTATCTTGCAGTACTGGCTCGCCATTCGGACGAAGGACTGGTTTGCTCTTCGAAACTCGAGGAACCTGAATGCTTTTCGGGCCTCGAAGAATTGGGACGCTCTTACGACCTCGAAGAATCGGGATATTCTTCGTTTTCGCATTGTCTGCGCGCTCAAGTACAACTTTGACTATTTGCCAAGCGCGCTCTACCTCGTCTTCGGAGTTCAACTGTTCGATAATGGCTCCAGATTTCTTCATTAATTTCCAATATGCATTTGTTTCGAGGCCTTGATGATTCTCCGAAAAGTTTCGTCCGTACCTCTTCTGTCGAGACCATTTGGTTGTTACGAGGACCGTTCGTTTTACTAGCTCGTCACCAGGAGCATTCGGGCCACCCAGCATTTTACTTAGTTGGGAAACACCAATGAGAGGCAGCTGCGGGTGTATATTACGGTCTGATGATACGTCATGCAGATACACCACTCCTCCCAATGGCATATGGTCGCCGTATCTGACGAGGCGGTCAATGCTGTACGATTTTGAAGCTCACCAGTTTACTTACGATGCCTTGAACCAATCGGCAATACCTGCAAGTATCCGGGATGTCTCCTTTGAGTCACCTCCGTCCAAGGCAGGTGTGTCAATGAGCACAATCCTGCCTCTGTAGTTNCCCCCCGGAGCGACGACACCCGGTATCTATAACAATTGCCTGCAGCTCTGTGGTACAGGCCGATATTTCTTCGTGGACTGGAACACGATCCGGCAGGTTTTCTCCACGGAGAAGGTAATTAATGAACTGTTGGAGAAAGAAACGATCAGAAAGTTCGAGCATGATGCACCTAACATCTGTACTTACGGTGCTCTTCCCCGCGCCCATCATACCTATTATTCTGATACAATTTAGTCTTTTGCCAATGGAGTGAAGACTGCGTCAAGCTCACGGAATGACCAAGTCAGTATCTTGAGCACCCTCGATTGGATCAAGTTTCTTGATTTTCGCCATCGTAGGTCTTGAAGGCTGAAAGATGGATATTGAGAGGAGTCACGATGCGCCGTGCAGCCTGTGCGACTGCTTCAAGTTGGGTTCCTGGAACTAAAACACATGGAGAACACGAGGATTTCATTTCACTGCGTATTGAGCTATGAATGGAAGAATGAATGGAACGCGTGGCCGATGGGTGCCGGTGAAATGATAATACATGCCTACACAATTGCCCTCGTCAGGCATAATAAAAAATAATATACCTTTAATAGCGATCCAACTTTGAAATAGATGGAANGCTCAACTCGCAGCGAGCTAGCGAGCTGCAAGAGGTCGAGCCAGGGCTTCGTAAGCAGGGGYGTTCAGGCTCTCGCGCCGCCTTCCCGAGTCCCGACATCTTCCCTTTATTTATCTTGTCGATGATCCTGCGACAGCCTTCACTCTTAGGGATGTTGACTCGGGAATCCTACATGTATTTAGTTCCTCAACCTCAGAATTAAAATTCTTTGTCTCCCTTTCTTCCCTTGTCCCCTCGCTCTCGCCTCCCCTCCTTCAGTTCCTCACTCTTCGCTCGAGCTCGCTCTTTTCGCACCCTCCCTCCTCCCTTTCACCTAGTGCTTCCTTAGTGTTGGTATAGTCGGCTCCCGACCCCCTCCCGACTCCTTCTTCCGTCTCGGAGTCGTATCGGGTTTCGTCTTGTCCAACACTTCGGAAGCGCTCAGATGCCAGAACCTCCCTCTTCCACTTCCCGAGCCAGCCACATCTCCTCCTCCGTGTTCCTCTCCTTTTGGCTCGGTTTTACCTTCGATTTTTATCTCGCTTTTTCTGCTTTCTCTGGTCGCTCTGGCATCTCACCCCCACCTTTGGAACAAGGATTCTCCATTGTGCTAGTTCCATCGTAGACTCATCATTCATGTACTCATTATCTGATCCAAATATACACTACCTTCCTCATGTTCTCCTTCTTCTCTCACCGATTTAGCCCTCTGCCGTTACGAAGCCCGGATTCGGAGAGCTGTGAACGCCGAGTTCGAGTCAAGTCGGTCGGCAACGCGCTGTCAGTGTAGCGTCTCGCTTGACGTCATTTTCCATTGAAACCCCAAATTGCCGAGGGTACTTAAGGGGGTCCAAAAATGCCAAGACGACGTCGCTCCTTGTGACCGGGCCGCATCTCTCCCATCAGTCATTTCGCAGCTCCGCCTGTTTTCCGTCCGCCCATTTCAACATTTCCTCCCACTCCGCCATCATATTTCGTGCCGCCGTCACTTTCTATCTCGCCCTCGGAAGCCCGCAAAATGCCTCGGCTCCTGCCGTGCGAAGCATCGGCCGCTTGCCACAGGTGATACTAATTGGACGACTTATGATTGCTCGAGCCAGGTTAGGATTTAGACAGCAGCATCTGGCTTGTCAGGGTTATCGAACTCTGGGTATCGATTATAAAGAGTCAATGACTCCTTCTCAAGATCGATCACGGCTGAGCTGACTTTCTTTGTGCACGCTTGAAGCGAGCCATGATCACCAACAGCCCTCGTTGTCCACTCAGGAAGGAGGGTATTAATGAACTGGAACAACGCATCGATTGACCGCACAAACAGAGTAACACAGTCGACCATGCATTCGGTGCTCCTTCCGGATCCAACTAGACCTGTGACGCTGTTGAACATTAAGGAAACGATTAAGCACTATAGAGCAGTTTCAAATCCTTACAGCACGACCAGTCAGAGCTTCCAAATTGAGGCATCTTTGAAGGACTCCAACGCAGAGCAATTATCCACTGTCGGGAGGCTGCTCATACTTGTCAGCGAGAGGTCGAATTGACAAGTAACACACCCTGCTGCGAAGCCTGCGCTGGGAATGACAACTGGTGCAATTTCGTCGGATTCTGTAAGGTAAACACCCTGAAACCATCCTTCTATATCGAGTGACCAAAAGATGGGGATTCTGTGGAAATGAGAACTACGCATTCCAATAAGGCGCCCGTCTATCGGACCTCGAACACGTTTCAACGAGCGTAATAAGCCAAAACGTTTGGCACCAGCATCATGCCACAGGCATCACCTCGTGGCTTCCTGGTTTTTAGGGTTGTCTGGAAAACACTCACGGTTCCCGTTTCCTAACAACTTCCATCTGTGCCACTTCTGAATTCCACGACTATGTCGAAAAGTAATAGTGCTGATAAAGCCTTGGCCGACGCTCGAGAAACCGACATAGTAATTCCGTGAGTTGACCAAAGATTGGTATATTCAGCTGCGCTACAACCCTTCTCTCAGGATCATGGGGGCGACTGGCGCTGGGAAGAGTAGCGTAAGAAAAGAAGTTTTGACTAGCGGAAGATTGAGCTTGCTCACCTGTTTCTCGAAAGTTCGTCAATAACCTCCTCCGTCACTTGGGAATCAGCAAGCGTTTCAAGGTCGGCGAGGACTTGGTGTCTTGCACGAGCCAGCTCGAATCCATCGTAATCGAAGGTCGAACCAACGATCGGAAGCGCATTAGAGGACATAGAATAGTGATCGTCGACACACCTGGCTTCGACGACACGTACGCCGGGGATTTCGAGATCCTGCAGCGAATCGCGCGGTGGTTAGAGGAATCGTACGTCATCATATTAGTCCTTGATCATCCGCTGACCTTCGCTGCAACGGATAGATATCGCAAAAAGACGGTTCTCGGGGGGGTCATTTACCTGCATGACATCTCCCAAGACCGATTTTCCGGGACCGCTCGAAGAAACCTCGACATGTTCAACCACCTATGCGGCGATCCGGCGCTTGACAAGGTCTTCCTAGTTACCTCGAAGTGGGGGAGGGCTTTCGAACGAGATTTCGACAAGAGAGAAGGTGAACTGCAGGCCAAACACTGGAAGACAATGACGGATGGCGGGGCTCGAGTTGCACGATTGGTCGCCGGCCAAGAGCAAGCTAGCGCTTGGGGAATCGTCCGCTCTATACTCGACAGGGTGGAGACACAAGCAATCGAGCACACCAAGTCTGAAGGGCTCCAAATCCAAACGGAGCTCGTCACCCGTCAGAAATACCTTCCCCAGACTCACGCAGCTCGAGAGTTGCGGGCTCAACTTGAGCAGATGATCGAAGCCCAAACCCAGATGCTAGCGTTGGAGGCTGACGCGGTTGCAGGGAATGCAGAGGCAAAAGCACAGCTGCAAGAACAAGAGGCGAAGGTGAGGCAGATAGCGCAGCAGATCGAGAACCTGAAAGTCTCGTTGCCCAAGCGCCTCGCACGATGGATCAAGCTGGTCTTGGGTTAATTGATTTGGGCAGGTCGAGAGGTTGATCCTTCGATATACGTAATTTATATAATTGTATGCATCGCTCAGAGTAAGCTTTTTGGTGCCTTATCCCGAAGCCGGTGATTTGATCCTTGAGGTGCAACCAAGTCAAGGCAGTGGTCGGTATCCCCGACAGTGATTGAAGACCGTGGTAGCGCTCCCTGGATCCGAGCTGCTCAAATCCTCGACCAATCTAATGCCCGATGCTTCACGGTAGGCGTAATGCCTTCAAGTTGTAAGAAGCGAGATACACAAAATAAAGGGATTCACCGCTAGTCTCATTCCGTCTGTGTCGATGGTGCAACGCCGCATCTGGTCGGGGGGAGTAATCGTAGGCGGCACGGCCAGCGACCTCGACCCGAAATCCCAGTAAGATTAGGGTAGGTGAGTTCGCGGTTGTCTATCCTTCACCTTGCCCCGGTGTCGTTGGGATGTCGTCCCCCTTCGTTCGACGCATCGCGATGCTTCTGTGAGAAAGGGGGTTCTCGTCCAGTCGACCCGAGACACTGCGTGGATATATGAAGCGAACAATACTGACCAACGGGCATTGAACAAGTAAATTGCACTGGCAAACGGGAAAACAGCATTGTCAAACGGTAACCTGGCTCTTGGAGATCGCGCTCTGGCAATAAATCAAGCAGACGGTGGATGGCCAGGCACTGGTTATGGGGAGCAACGACGGGTTGGACGAGCAGCGCTGAGCTTTGTCCAACAACAAAGATTAGCATATCGCGTGGGGCAAGGAGCACGAGCAGCAGCGTTCGATGTACGCCAACAAAAGTTAACAACAGGCAACGAGCACGAGCAGAAGCGTGCAAGCAACAGGCAGCGGAAATGAACGAAATCAGTGTACGACGCGCTCGGGAACGAGTGCGAGCAAAATCGAGTGAGCAGCAGTGGGCTACATGTAGCATAGGTGACCGAGGAAATCAGCTTGTTTGAAAAGACAAGGAGGGACATGGTTATTGATGTCTCCAGTCCTCCAAAACCGCCAGCCTACTGTGTTGGTGGTGATGTCACTCAAGGTGCAGCAGTCGCGGAGACTCGCCCTTCTGGAGCGGAGTACCAGGGGGTTTCAAAGTTGATTGTCGCGTCGCAGCCGTGTGGTGGTCACACTATCAGTGATACTATCAGCGGTAGGCCCCGAAACAAAGATGCCGATATCATCTGCTGAGTCACCACTTAGACCTTCTCTGGCTCTCACTTTGCGGCCCACGATCACGGAGACCATCTGCCCATCTCGTTCCGTCAATGTTGGTGGCATTAGTTCTATTTCAAGGTTGAATCGCGATGACAGCTATGCCCAACGAGGGCAATAGTGTTTGAAGGTGGCAAGACGTCGTCCCATCGGCCATGCGTTCCATTCACTCTTCCATACTGAATGCGCAGCAAAAGATGAAGTCCTCGTGTTCTTCATGCGTTTCAGTCCCCGGAGCTCAACTTTAAGAACTCCCACAGGCTACACGGCACATCGTGACCCCTCTCAGTACCTTACTTTCAGCCTTCACGATATAAGATGGTGAAAACCAAGAAACTTAATCCAATCGAGGGTTCTCAAGATGATTTGGTCATTCCGTGAGCTTGACACCGACGACTCCATTGGCAGAAGGCTAAGACTTGTACCAGAACACTAGGTGCGACGGGCGCGGGGAAGAGCACTGTAAGCGAGGCTCCTCAAGATGCGAAGAACGGCCTGGATCCCGGAGATACAAAGAACGACTCCATCTTTCGAGATGCTCAGGAAACCGATATTGTGATCCCGTGCGTCTTTCAAATTTATCGCGCGAATTGTGTGCTGATGCTGGTGTTTTCCTATTCAGCATTATGGGACCCCCTGGTGCCGGGAAGAGCAGCGTAAGCACCGTGCATTCCTCTATAGGGCGAATGAATGAGTAGCTTACCCTGTTTCTCATAGTTTATCAATAGTCTCCTCCGGCACCTCGGATTATCAAGGCGTGTCAAGGTCAGCGATACCTCGTCGTCGACGTCTTGTACGCGCGAGGTCGAGTCCATCATAATCGAGGGACAAACCAACAATTGGAAGCGCATCAAGGGCTATCGAATCATCCTTGTCGACACACCCGGCTTCAGCGATACGCAGAGTGATGATTTCGAGGTTCTGCAGAGAATCGCGCGGTGGTTAGAACAATCGTATGTCACGATATCAGTCCCTGATCGTTTGCTGACTTTCGCTGCAACGGATAGATATCGCAAGAAAATGGTTCTCGGAGGGGTCATTTATATGCACGACATCTCCCAAGCTCAGTTTGTTGGGATTGATCGAAGAAACCTCGAGATGTTCAACCACCTGTGCGGCGATCCGGCGCTTGACAAGGTCTTCCTAGTTACCTCGAAGTGGGGGACGGCTTTCGAACGAGATTTCGACAAGAGAGAGGGTGAACTGAAGGCCAAACACTGGAAGACAATGATGGACGGTGGGGCTCGAGTTGCACGATTGGTCGCCGGCCAAGAGCAAGCTAGCGCTTGGGGGATCGTCCGCTCTATACTCGACAGGGTCGAGACACGAGCTATCGAGCAGACCAGGTACGAAGGGCTCCAAATCCAAACGGAGCTCGTCACCCGTCAAAAACTCCTTCCCCAGACTCACGCAGCTCGAGAGCTGCGGGCTCAGCTTGAGCAGACGATTGAAGTGCAAACTCGGATGCTAGCGTTGGAGGCTGAAGCGGTTGCAGGGAATGCAGCGGCAATGCCGGAGCTGCTTGAGAAAGRGGAGAAATTGAAGCAGCTGGTGCGGCAGATYGAGAATCTGAAAGTCTCGCAGCCCAAGCGTCTAGCACGATGGGCGAGACTGGTGATGGGACGTTGATTCGGGCATGTAGGGACGCTTATGCCTATACTTCGATATACCGATTTGATGCTGTACGTATTTGAGAAGTAACTTATTGTTGCAGTGCGTAGAGCCAGCTAGGACACACTCGCTATCCTGAAGTTCTTGACCCTTGTGGTATCAGGTTAATTGCCCTCAGCGGCGGGTGGGTGGTGTAAGTTGTGAAGGAACCGTCTGACTCTTGGAGACGCTGAGATCCAGAGTATGCTACACAAGAAAGGACGTACCYGAAAGAAGTGGGGTCTGCAACTTGTAGATAAGTACAGTGTATTATGCAAAGATAMCTTACGGGAGAAAAATGCYTGAAATATAAGTACCATAACGCWCGAGAAATGGCCTTTTATACAGAAGTGCAGGAGTCATCAATGATAGAGGGACAACTGAAAATCCGATGCCCTCGCTACAAGCCCTTGAAACAATCCGGCCAAAACGAGAATACCAGCAGGTATTGATTCGTGTGCTGGAGTCTACCTTCGCGGGTGCTGAAGGAGAGAATCCAGAGCTTGATCGACTCCCGTCCGTTCGGAGCAGCTTTCCGAGCCAGACGGTTCATTAGCAGTACGGGACCGGGGAAGCTACCACATCCTTGATCCTTCGCGCGATGCGAAGTGGGCGACATTGAATGTCGATTGGGTAACATCAGGTCAGCCGAAAGCATCCAACGGCGCCGAATGGTGAGGCAACTAGAATGTACCGACGATATCCATATGATGATGATGTACCGTTCTCGGGGATGCTAAGGAGGTGGTTCCGAAGTCCCTTCCGGAAGTATTGAACAACATTATCCGTACTAGCGGACAACATACCTCTGGTCAAATACTGTTCAACGCCTGGGGAGGAGCTGAACGTCCATGCGTCGGATATAGTTTGGTCCTCGTTCTCCACCGGCGCTTTTGGTGAAGGTGGCCGCGGGGGTCTGGATAGGTCACAATAGCTGCCGCGAAGGCATCTTCAAAGATTAAGGCAGAGAGATTATCTAGTGTCGAAAGGATATCTTATAATTGTGAGCGCGAGGTCGAACCGGCACAAAACACACCCTTCTGCGAAAGCTGCGCCGGGAATGACAGATAATACAATTGCTTCGGGTTCTGTAAGGGAAATACCCTGACTCCATCCTTCTATATCGAGCGTGCAGAACGGTGGTGATTCCTTGGAAATGAGGTCTACGCATTTGAATAGCCGTCTATCGRACCCTGGACACGTTTTCTGCGAGCGTGATAGACCAGAACGTTTGGGAAGACCGGTGTCATGCCCCGGCCCCACCTCGTGGTTTCCTGGTTTTTGGGGTTGTCTGAAAAACACTCACAGTTCCCGTTTCCTCACAACTTCCATCTGTTTCACTCCTGCATTCAACGAATATGTCGAGAAATAATAGTGCTGATAAAGCGTTGACCGACGCTCGAGAAACCGACATAGTAATTCCGTGAGTTGACCAAAGATTAGTATATTCAGCTGCTCTACAACCCTTCTTTCAGAATTATGGGAGCGACTGGCGCTGGGAAGAGTAGCGTAGGAACAAAACTTTTACCGGCGGAAGATTAAACTCGCTAACCTGTTTCNTTGAAAGTTCATCAATAACATTCTCCGTCACTTGGGAATCAGGACGCGTTTTAAGGTCGGCGACAACTTGGTGTCTTGCACGAGTCAGCTCGAGTCCATCGTAATCGAAGGTCAAACCAACGATCGGAAGCGCATCAGAGGATATAGAATAGTGATCGTCGACACGCCTGGCTTCGACGACACGTACACCGCGGATTTTGAGATTCTTCAGCGAATTGCGCGGTGGTTAGAGGAATCGTAGGTCATCGTATTAGTCCTTGATCATCCGCTGACCTTCGCTGCAACGGATAGATATCGCAAAAAGACGGTTCTGGGCGGAGTCATCTACCTGCATGACATCTCCCAAGACCGATTTTCCGGGACCGCTCGAAGAAACCTCGAAATGTTCAACCACCTGTGCGGCGAGTCGGCACTTGACAAAGTCTTCCTAGTTACCTCGAAGTGGGGGAGGGATTCCGAACAAGGTTTCGACAAGAAAGAGCGTGAACTGAAGGCCAAACACTGGAATACAATGATGGATGGTGGGGCACGAGTTGCACGATTGGTCGCTGGCCAAGAGCGAGCTAGCGCTTGGGGGATCATCTACTCTATACTCGACAGGGTCGAGACACGAGCTATCCAGCACACCAGGTCCGAAGGGCTCCAAATTCAAACGGAGCTCGTCACCCGTCACAAATACCTTCCCCAGACTCACGCAGCTCGAGAGTTGCGGGCTCAACTTGAGCAGATGATCGAAGCCCAAACCAAAATGTTAGCGTTGGAGGCTGACGCGGTTGCAGGGAATGCAGAAGCAAAGGCGCAGCTGCAAGAACAAGAGGCGAGGGTGAGGCAGATAGCGCAGCAGGTCGAAAACCTGAAAGTCTCGTTGCCTAAGCGCCTCGCACGATGGATCAAGCTGGTCGTGGGTAATTGATTTGGGCAGGTTGAGAGGTTGGTCTTTCGATATACGTAGTTCATATTATTGTATGCAATGTTCGTAATCAGCTTTTGTTGTCCCATCCTGAGGCTGTCGATTTGAACCTTAAGGTGCAAACAGGTCAAGGCAGTGGTCGCTGTCGTCAACGGTGATTGAAGAGGAACATGATGGCGCTCTCTGAATCCGAGTTGCTCAAATCCTTGACCAACCTAATGCCCAATGATTCAGGGGAGGCGTAATGCCTTGTAAGAAGCAAAATACACAAGAAATACAGAGACTCACCGCTGATCTCATTCCGTCTGTGTTGATGGTGCAACGCTGCATCTGATCGAAGATGAGCCAGTTCCCGTGCACAAGAACAGTGGAATGAGAGGAACGTCATACAGATGAGACTGACATCCGGCAAGTCCCCTGCATGAGCCGTTTCAAACCTGTCTAGCTTTAGTGATTTGGTGGGAGGGGGAACAATTCTGGGCAACATGACCAGGAACCTGGACCCGAACTCTAATGGAGATTAGGTTAAGGCCGACTGAGCAAGAACACCAGCTCTCACAGGAGCACTGTGATGCGTCGAACGAAGGATGACGACACCTCAAAAACACAGGAGCAAGGCGAAATATAAACAACTGTGAACTCACCTGGACATAGGCAAACGGCACTGACAAATCGGGGAAGCAGACGGTGGCCAGGCAATGGTTATGGGTCGCCCTCTTACCATCTTGTCGTGCGACGCGTGGATTCTCCGCAAGTCTACCAGAGCTACACATCCCCAACATCCTACGGCCGACAAGGCCCAGATGATGTGAGCACAGAAGATATTCCCGAGCAGAAATCCCGGGAGTCTTGCCTGATAGCGTAGCCAATATAGAGATCAATTGGAGGACAGAGGGCGTTCGAAGATGGCCAGCAGTTGGGGTCCTCACGATATAAGTAAAGGCTCTCGCGGTGCAACAACGGCAGGTTGAACGAGCGGCGCCGAGCTATGTCCACCACGAAAGTGGGTAGCATCGCACCGGCAACAAGCATAAGCAGCACCGGTCTATGTATGCCAACAAAATCACAATTTAGTAACGTGCACCAGCCAAAATATCCCAACAGCTCGAAAAGTCAGCGACATCGCGCCAGGAAACGAGCACGAGCGGCGTTGGCCCATGTATGGCGACGAAAGTTAGAGACACCAGGCAACGAGCACGGAGAAAATGAACAAGCATCGGGCGATGGGCATGAGCAAAATGAATGCACGACACACCCGGCAACGAGTGCGAGCGAAATTGAGCGAGCAGTAGTGGGGGGCTATGCGTGCTCGGCGTTACTAACCTAAGTGACCCACAGAAATCAGCTTGTCTGAAAAGACGAGTAGGGACGCGCCTATAGATGTCCTCCGCTCCTCCAAAANCCCCCATCCTACTGTGCTGGAGGCGTTGCCGACTCAAGATCCAGCAGCCGTGAAGACTTGCCCTTCTGAGACGGAGGGCTCAGCCTTGCGGATGTCAGCCACCGCTACTAGGGGAGTTTAAATGTCAAATTTGACCGTAGCAGCGGTCCAGCTCGCCGTGAAGAGCGCTTCAATCCGTCGCGTGAAATTTAAAACCCCCGATCCAAGTGTTTTTCCAGTTGCAAGCACAGCCACAGCCCGTGCCACTGATGATCGATGACCTGCATGCTGTGCATCGTGCGACAAAGTTGACGATTGGCTTGCAAAGCTAACAAACCTAGCACCTCACTCTCACGCTTTGCGGTCACAGTCTTATTCAGTCAATGTTGGTGGTATTAGTGCTTCGTAACGGCAGAGGGCTAAATCGGTGAGAGAAGAAGGAGAACATGAGGAAGGTAGTGTATATTTGGATCAGATAATGAGTACATGAATGATGAGTCTACGATGGAACTAGCACAATGGAGAATCCTTGTTCCAAAGGTGGGGGTGAGATGCCAGAGCGACCAGAGAAAGCAGAAAAAGCGAGATAAAAATCGAAGGTAAAACCGAGCCAAAAGGAGAGGAACACGGAGGAGGAGATGTGGCTGGCTCGGGAAGTGGAAGAGGGAGGTTCTGGCATCTGAGCGCTTCCGAAGTGTTGGACAAGACGAAACCCGATACGACTCCGAGACGGAAGAAGGAGTCGGGAGGGGGTCGGGAGCCGACTATACCTGCATGAGAGCAAAGCTCACACAGCGGCGACCAACGGAAGCGCTCCCCCAACAGAGCGAGATCGAGTGCTACCCCGCTGATGAAGGTAGGCCATGACGTTTAGCGTAAGTCTTCATAGATGACCGGATCGACGAGTGTGATGAGAACGATTGGTGCGAGGAAATGAAGAGAGGGAGGATGGAGTCGATCCTACGCCAGTACTCCAGGAAGGCTCTCGAAAGCCAACGGCCTTGAGTAGCTACGATGTCGGGATGTACACCCATAAGAAGGAGGTGTGTGGCACCACCGATCCTAAAGCTGTGCCCCGGCATTTTGGGCATGCCAGCCGCTGTCCAGATCTTGTTGCATCGCCTGAGGAATAGGTCCTTGGTCATCGGGGACCAGCCCCCTTCTGATGAGGAGTTGAACGAGAAGAGGGGAATATTGGGAGGTCCGGAGAAGTTGAGTGAAACATGTCTCTTGATGGCCCAGAGGGGGCAGAGGGGGTCGCCAGGGCGTGCTGTGATCGAGATACTGGCACCTTCATTGCCAGTGGTCTTGGACCACGGGATGGGGAGAGTAGCAAACTCCGTGCCTGGCGAGTCCTTCGAAGAGTTGGTGAAGCCAAAGGTCAACTTGGCGCTGCGGGTGACGTGCTTGCTTTGGTCAAAGCCTGAGGCCGAAGGAATCACTAGCTCCCCCAAACGACAGCAGCTCCAAAAGGCCACCGCGGCCGTTGCCCAGACAGCGATGTCAAATGGGTCCGAATGGTCCAGACCGCTGTGTAGGGTCTGCATGTGTTCAATGGTGACCGGAGGGCGCTTGGCTCTTCACGAGGAAATCGGCACCATCTTCCTGACCCCAGTGCGAGTGCGTGAGAGGAGACCCGAACCGTCGCCGTGCCAAGGTGCACCATTGATAGTGTGCCAAAAATGTAAGCCGGCCAACCAGTTGTTGACCGTGCTATCTGAGACGGCCCCAGCGTGCGACGAGATGAAGAGCGATAACAATTCTTCTGAGGCCGGCATGCGTAAATCCTCTGAGATGCCTCGTTTGTCACAAAACTCGTGAAAGCGGGTGAGGCCAGCGCTGTAGGTCTTGCGAGTGTTGATGTCGACGGAATGCAGCATAACTTCGAACAATTTCTTCGCATCATCTTCTGAGATGCCCTGAGCAGACTGAGCCNTCCCTGCGCTGGATGGCAAAGGGGGATGTCCACGAGCTGAAACGTTGTTCACGGGGCACTGGAGGTCTCAGGTCGGAGGCCTGGTTGTTGGAGGTGGATGGTATCGCTTTCCTTGCACCACGAGAGAAGCGTGCGGTGCTAGCGGGTTTGCGACCTGTGGACTGCGACGACGAGGCATCCAGGCTGTGAGACCTTGATTTGGTTGAGGAGGAGGAGGCCGGGGCTACCGTCGGGCGGGATTGTAGACTGGGTTGACTATCCACTATGTCAAAGAACGAGGTGAGGGAAGTGCACAGACTCAACGGCATAGGCGAGGACTCAACGAGAGGAGGAAGGTTGGAGGCAACAAGGTACAATGCTATTTAGACGCGAGTGAAGAATGTTGATACATCGTTATGGACTGTGGTGGAAGGTGAAATGCGGGAATCGTACGAAGGAAGGATGCCACGTGAAACGGGATCTGCCAAGTTTGAAGAAGATTCTACGTAAAGGAACGAGAGGGAGATGTCCATTGAAAGTAATAAAGGGAACGTACGACGAATCGAGTCGTTGATGAACCTGCCATGAGACCAGCCCTTCTGAAAGCTACCGATGACACCCTGGTTGTCGCTGCGAATCAAGATGTCCGTGGAACGATGTCCCTGAGCAACCAGCGCGCTAACCATGAACTCGACCGCCAGGGCTTCCAGCCAGGCAATGTCTTTGCCCGAACCCAGTTGCAGAACATCTCCGTCAAGTCTCCACGCATCCCATCGCCCACCGATGAGAATGCCGATGCCCCAACTGGTAGAGGCGTCCACCCAGATGTCCATATCCTGGGTTGGAGGGCGAAGCGCGACACTGCGAGAGAAGGAGTCTTCTTGGAGAATGCTGGACCACCAAGTGAGGTCGGTAATGAGAGAGGGCGGGGCATGGTGACGAATGAAGGCTTCTTGGTGGGAGGATGAAGGGAAGTGTCGTATCCACGCGATGACATTGTTGATGTATGCGCGGCCTTCACGGTAGACAAAGGTGGCGTGATAGAGTGATCCGAGGAGGGAGAGAACCTCGTGCTTGGTGTGGGAGGCACTACGAATTCGAAAGGGGGCAATCTTGGACAGCAATTTAGCACGCTTCTCGGATGATATGAAGACTGTCTTCGAGGAGATGTCCCACTCAAAGCCATGATAGGAGAAGGAGTCGGCAAAGGGAGAGCCTTTGGTGGCATGCCAGGGGACGCCTAGCGGACTGATCATGGCCTTCATGAGACCATAGTCATAAAGGTAACGGTACACAACCCCGTCTGAGGTTGCATAAAAGGTGCCATTCGAACAGGGGAAGCGGAAGCAAAGGAAATCATCTACCCACTTGATGACCGGACCGACTCCTAAAGAATGCCAGATGTCCACGATGGCATCGGCTACCTCCCCTTGAAGACCAGAGGCATTGCGCAGACCGAAGGGAACGTCGTGATTGAGATAAAATAACCCTTTGTGTTTGATGATGAGAAAGCGTTTGTGATCTGGGCGGACTGGGATGGTACGGTAGGCACCCTCAATGTCAAGCGTGCATGCTTGAGCACCCGGAGGGGCGATAGCGACCTAATTCGAAGCAGGGGAAAGGAGAAAGAATGAGTACAAGAAGTTGAGAGGGCAAGAAAGGAGATGAAAAGCGACACTCGAGAGGGTGGGAAAACGAATTGACGTGGCTATCTGCCTTATCTGTACCCTGAGGGCTGTGATAGGCGAAGGCCGTTACGCCAAGTCGGAATCCACGGGGTTGGGCGGTCGGAGAAAAAAGGTTTGTAGGACATACCAAGAAGGCGCACTCGTCGGGCGTGCCCCAACGAGTGGGAAAATCATCAGAGTCTATGAGGTCGTTTATCGAAAAGCCCACAACCCCCGAGTACGACAAGTTGATGCATACTCGGTGCTTGGGAGAAGAACCGGGGGGGCCCTGTTTGGTAACGATCTGAAGCGGTGATGAGCGGAAGGGTCCTGTGATGCGTTCAAGCTCTTCTTGAGTGAACGGACCCGAAAATCTATTGAGGCGTATTTCTTCTCGGATGTATTCGTCGATGACGGTGGAGTGGGGAAGAGCTGAGCGGAGATTATCGGGGGTGAATGAGACGTCGATGGAGGTAAGGTTGCCCAGCGAAAAACCGTGAGTGATCTTGTGGGGTAGGTATGGGTACATATGATGGATTCCAGCGGCTTCCAAGAAAATGCGAAAAGCCTCGGCCGAATAGGGGGTGATGATGCGTGAGTAGACTTCATTAGAGTCGTATGGCGACATTTCTACAGATTGAAGGACATTGTATGGGATGCGATCTGATTTGACAAAGGAAGCACGGAACGAAAGGAGATTGGCGAAGGACTGGATGGTGGCTGGTGGTGGAGATGAAAATGGAAGGAACGAGAGCGAAAGTTGGATGATGCGATTAACTGAATGACTTTGATCTAGTGCAGACTGATGCGGCGGCTGAAAGAAACCGATATTAGGCCGAAATGATGATAAAAATGCGAATGAGTGCGAGGCTGAAAAAGAGTAAGAAGCTTGAGAGAGGGATCCAAGTTGAGGAGATGAGTACATACCTGAAAAAGTATGTGAAGAATCCGAGTGTGTCGCGAGTAGCAACTTTTGAGAGGCCGACGACGCCAAAGAGTCTAAAGAGAGTGAAGAAGCAAAGGAGGCAGCAATGATGGAAAGGTCGTCGTCGGCGAGAGAAGAGGAATCAGGTTGATTCGTAGGCGGAACAGTGTTTGTTCCGGCTACAGGCATGATGCGAGGAGCTACCACAGAGGGAGCAGACGTGAGATGGGTCATTGGGACGATGTCCTCCGAATGTACATCTACCACTGATGTTGAAACCTGGGCAGACTGGACGTCCGTCACCACTTCGTTGGACGAGTTGTCCTCCTTTGGCAGTTGCGAACGTCGGTTTGCCTTTCGGCGAATCCGCTTCAGAGCATTCTTTGTAAGAGTGCGCTCGCTGACAGATGAGGCAGAAAGGGGGTCTGGAAGGGTTGGAGGAGTTTGTGTTGGAATGGGGGCGAAAGGTTTGGGGACCGTGAAAGGAAGCCGATGAAGTGGGTTGACGAGGCTGGGGGTAGGGGGCGAAGCGACGATTGAAACGAGAGTCCTGCCTATAGGCTGAACTAGCCGAGTTGGCCTGACTGAGATCCTTCCTGATCTGCATCGCCCGGCACTGCGCTAGATCCTTGTCCCATTGGACCTCGTTGAATTTAACCAGGCTTTCGTAAAATTTGCTGCGGAAAAGGATATCCATAGCGAGCATGGCTGGGAAGTTGGATTCGAAGTCGAGTTCGGATTGGAGAGCGTCGAAGTGTCGTTTGAAAATCTTGCAGACCGCGTCGTCTGCCACCTGTCGAAGAAACTTCTTGTAGTTGGGAAGAGCTTGGGTCCATTGGAGGGCGGACAAGTTGGCTTCGTCCGGGAAATCTTTGACGTCGGGAATCTTGATCTTTTTCTCCGTCGTCGTGTCTTTGGACCGGGATGCAGGATAGTCTGAGATGAACTTGACTCTGTTGGATCTAAAGCGCTCAAGTGACTCGGGGAGGAAGAGCGACATGGGGATGTGCTGGCGAACGATAACCAGGTTTTGCATGACCGACGGGATGATCAAACCTCCATGTTTGGAGGGATTAAAATCCTGCAAGTCGCTAGCGGTCAAGAGCTTCTTTGAGAGAGGTATGAGGGACGCATTCTGATCCTTATCACTATCTCCCAGCTGTCGCCGAACTTCCTCGTCTGACTCGTCATCCGAGACCGTGATCGACCTATCTCCCTCTTCTTCCCAGAGACCGTCTTCCTTCTGTTTCTTGATCAAGTCATTCAAAGCTCTCCTGCGAGTGTTGGGAGTAGCCGATAAGAATCCGGCAATAATTTCATGGTCTTTCGCTTGTCGATCCTTGGGGGGTGGAGTCTGCAAGCGTTCTCGGAAGATGGCTTCTGGTGGAGGATTTTTGTCGCCAGCCGAGATACGTTTTTNGACGGGCCTCGTTGAAGGCTTTGACGGAGTCGATGTTGAAGAGGTCAACGTCTGGAAGGAGGATGTCTTCGTAAGCGTTATTAGTCATAATGAATGGGTGGATGCGAAAAGAGCGAGCTCGAGCGAAGAGTGAGGAACTGAAGGAGGGGAGGCGAGAGCGAGGGGACGAGGGAAGAAAGGGAGACAAAGAATTTTAATTCTGAGGTTGAGGAACTAAATACATGTAGGATTCCCGAGTCAACATCCCTAAGAGTGAAGGCTGTCGCAGGATCATCGACAAGATAAATAAAGGGAAGATGTCRGGACTCGGGAAGGCGGCGCGAGAGCCTGAACGCCCCTGCTTACGAAGCCCTGGCTCGACCTCTTGCAGCTCGCTAGCTCGCTGCGAGTTGAGCTTCCATCTTCCTTTTATTTTTCCTCCCCTCGATTATTTTTTTNATTATTTATTTTTATTTTGGCCCACACTCATCAGTAGCGAGCCAACCTATCAATATATCATGGGCGGTTTGGTTTGTAACACGCGCAAGTGGCAAACAATTCCCCGCCAGCTTGCATTCTTGCTGCCGCCTCGGAACGACTCGACGCGTCGGTATGCGTGTTTCTTTCTCCTTGACTCACTAGATCTCTTCAATTCACTCGATCTGACGACGCCGGGTACCGCACCCGACACCAAGCCGCCAACCAAAACCAGTTCTGGGATGGGAATGAGAGGGATACATTGGGAGCCGCATCGGACTGGGTATGTTCTGGCTGGAGCCCTGATTATCATAGTACGTCTTTCGATTGTGCTCTGCACTGTTCTCGCCGTGGGTGGGTAGGTGTGCATGGCGCCCGCTGGAAACAGCGGGTCGACTGCTATGATCAAGGAATCACGCGAGCCCACAGCAACAGAGGCTCAGGTGTCGCCCTACACCGCTCTGTCCCAATACGATGGTGATCAGGCGGTCAGCGTCTGCCTGGTGTCATCCCCGCTTTCCCCAAACTATGTATACTAAGGCTACCACACCCATCTCTTCTTTTTGAGCAGTTCTCTTGGCGATTGACGAATTCCTAGTGAGCTCTGTACAACAGAACTGTTGGATATGTCGCCGCCACCTTCTATCCGTAAATGGAACCATAGTATGAGCGGCATAAAGGTCCGTTATTCCCTGGAGGTTTTAACATGCAGTTCCTGGACTGACTCTATATTCTTAATATCGATCGCTCGGATCTGCTTGATTGCTCCTACTTAGTCCAAAACTCTGTTAACGCCCAGGTCACGGTGGCGCCGGAGGCCTCTTCCAGACCTTTTCCACACTAAGATCGAGTGCGGCATACCCAAGGCACCTAACTTCCTCCAAATCCCCGCACCTCTCCCAAATCCGTTCAATTGCAGGGGGGATCTTATCCACATCTCGCCAAATAACCTTTCCTTCATCATCAACTCGAACGGCCGAACAGCCGGTGAAAATGTCACTCAGGACTATTTTCTTAAGGCCTGTTGACCTCCCATGGCCAAAGAGGCGTCCGACAAAGTCCACGACGAGGTTAGGATCGACGTTCATGGCGGTCTCCCTGGATAGGCCAATGCCTCTGTCATTGTACCGAGGCGAAAATGCGGAAATATGGAATTCTGGTATGCCGCAAAGGGGAAGATTCGATATCGGGTAATACGCGTGGGTGGGGCGCCGGCGGGAGAAGGAAGAAGAGGAAGAGGAGCTGTCGGCCGTTGCTCCCGACCCTATTACGCAACTTAACCACCACTGAAAAGCTGCTTGGGCTTGGTACACCGTACGTATTGACAACGTGTGTAATTTGGGCAAGGTCGTGTTGCAGCGTCGTGCGGCAATCAAAGAGAGGACTTTAGATATGTCCTTGAATTTGAGCGCTTCATGGCACCCGCGGGTTGCGAGAAAATCGTGTTCTTGCGAAAGCACCAAGTCTTCGAGGAGTGGAAAGATCTCGGATTTCTTCCTGAACACAGTCGAGCCAAAAGAGGTCGATAAGGAGGACGAGATGATTGGGAGTAGGAGTGAGGGAGATGCGACCATTTGGCGGACATTGGGGAGAAACTCCTCGTCGATGAGAGCCGTGGTCGATTGAGCATCGACTTCATGTACCCAAAGGTGGACATTGGTAAGGGTGGGATGGCACCGCAAGAATGAAACCAAAACATTAAACGGTACCTTCGATTCCCGAATACTGAAATGGGATAGTTGAGAAAATTTCCAACAGGACAACATGGCTCGCCAATCGTCCGGCAGAAGTGTGCAACGGTTGAGATGCAACCTCGTCAGCGTTGAGGAGGACTGGAGGGTTAGGTGGTGGAGGAAAGGATAACACGAGGGACTGAACAATCCCCTACCCGACAGCTTTAGTAGGGACAACTGACTTTGAGTGAACGTTTCGGAAGGGAAGACGAAGTCGATTGGTTGGAGAACCGGTTGAGATCGGGTAGTATTCATGCTCGAAGGTTTCCCTCGAAACTTTTGAAGGGAAGATGAGATCGAAGACAAAACTGATGGTTCAGGATGGAGTGTGCCTTCCTGGACAAAAAGAGGCTCGAGTCTTGTGAAGCCACTCCTCCAAGTTGGACTGGCATCGGTAAACGTGATTTCCATCCCTGGCTGTTCAGCGCAGACTTCGAGGAGTTTGAGGAATGCTCTCGTCCACTGACACCCTACTGTCTTTCCTTCTTCTGTTCGAAATAGGCGGTCTTGTAAGGATAATCGAATGCACCGAAATCGTTGCGATCGCGAGAGTAGACTGTGTAGACACCACATCTCGGCGGCACTCGAGATTTGATCTTTGGAGTTCACCTGGTAGGTGATACCAAAGTCGTACTCTAAATCAGAGCGGTGGAAAAGGTGATAGATGGCGGCATCGCGATATGGCGAATTGTATGATGCACTGACTGAGCGCCAATGGTAGGCGCAACCTTCCGACCCAAATTCCACCCGCACAGCCTGAGGATGGGACGTTGGTGAAGGGTCGACCTTGCGTAATTGAAGTTTGCGCGTCTTGGTAGCTTCCAGCAGCCGCTCTACTTGAACCTTCACGATCACGGGTCCCAAGATCTCGTATAAGCTTTTGCAAGTGAGTCCTAGCTGGAGACCTTGCAGGGTAGGAGGATTGCCTATAGGAAAGTGCGAAAGTATCTCATCCCGAATTTCCGTCGGGCAGTCAAAGAACCCAGCGGGGGGGCATCTCTCTAAAAACCGCGTCTGAGTAGTAGAAAGTGGTGGAAAGGAGGGGAAGAGGGCGAATCTGCGAAATCTGGACGTGCGTTAGATGCTGTAAACAGTAAAGGGTTCGCATGATGCCACCAAACTCTGCCAGTCAGGTGATTTGGGGCGCTCTCAAGAGCACGGGAAACAGGAGATTGTTGGGATGAGACTCGTCCTCAGCGGAGGTAAGCACTGAATATCTGGATTCAACGACTTGGGGAAACATCGGGGATAGACAAAGGGTTGGCCTCTCACTGTGTGAACTGTTTTTTGGTAGCTCGTTCAAAGCCCATGGAGTGGCGGTGAGTCACGAGCTCGCGGCTTGGTCTCAAGACCGCCGTTTCCACCTCTCGCAAACCGAAACAGGTCATAGATCTTGGGATAAATTCTTGGGCGGTCATACCGCGGTCAGAGCCAAGGTCTGGCCAAGGTTTCAGAACGAAGAAGACCACTCCGAACGATGATAGAGATGACCCTGTCTCCTCATCCTGGTGAGGGAATATATTTTCAAATTGAGTAGAGAGAAATGGATGTCTTCCTTGAACTGAGTGAAAGCAAATGCGCCAGTCTGGCTATAGGAGACTACTGCGATCCCTCCTTGCCTCGACCATTGTCCCATTTTCGGAGCGACAAATTGGCAGCGAAAAAACTATTTGATTGTATTCTCAGATAGACATAGCTCGGTGCCCATACGGCCTGTTCGAGAATATTGAATGGATGGTGGGAAGAGGAGAGGCCTTCGAGGCCTCCGAGGACTGACGGAATGAGAAACTGCGCTTTACGTAAAATCGACCAGCGTCCGCCAGCAAACTTTCCGCGGCCCTCCCTTTCCCATCTTGTCACCTCCCTCTATCCCCTCGAGAGTCGAGGGAGTCACTCAGATCACCCTGAGACGACGTTGAACGACTGCCATGGCCGACACGATACACCTCACGACGACAACGACCAGTTCAACATTGGAGCCGATGTTCAGCTTCCTCGCACAGGCCTTGACGACTCTCGAGACCACGTTCTACAAACTGCCTGGCTCGGCCGTAATCCAGCGATACGTCAAGTCATCCCACCAGAATGACCCCGGCAGAACCATCTTGGAGCTCATCCTGGTCGTTTTCGCGATTCGCACCCTGTTGCAGTCGAGAACGAGGGCAGACCGAACTGGGTCACATTTTATTCAATTTAACAAGAAGGTATGAGTGGCTTATTTCCTGGTCCGTGCGGTCAAATGAACAGTTTGTGTGTAGGAAATCGACGAGCTTGTGGACGAATGGGCCCCTGAACCACTCGGCGCTCCTCTTACTCCCTCTGAACAGTACGACCTCCATGCCCTGCCCATCGTCGCTGGACAGAACGGCGTCAAGCCGAAGCTCGTTTCAACTGGAAAGACCGCAGTTAACCTTGCCAGTCTGAACTTCGCTGGTCTAGCTGGCAACGAGTACATCAAAGAGCGTGCGGTTGAGACTCTTCGAAAGTATGGGCTGGGTAGCTGCGGTCCACCCGGTTTCTACGGTACTTTGGGTGCGTAGCTCTGCCTGTATTTCTCGAAAGATTGGGCTAACCCATGTTCGCCCGTTTTTCAGACGTTCACATGGACCTGGAGCGTGACATCGCCGATTTCCTAGGCACGGAAGCTTCCATCCTCTACTCTCAAGGTTTCTCCACCGTCTCCTCCGTCATCCCCGCCTTCTGCAAGCGTGGCGACATCATCGTCGCCGACCGCGGTGTAAACTTTGCCATCCAAAAGGGAATCCAGATCTCTCGCTCAACCGTTCGTTGGTATGACCACAACGATTTGGAAAGCCTGGAAGCGGTTTTGCAAAGCATTGAAAAGGACAGGAAGAAGAGGAGAGGCCCGTTGACTAGACGGTTCATCATCACTGAGGGTATCTTCGAACGGGATGGTGCTATGATTGACTTGCCAAAGATCGTGAGTAGATAAGTTTCGTTGACCGTTGGAGTTGGCTGATTAACATCAACTCTATAGATTGAGCTCAAGTACAAGTACAAGTACCGCCTCCTCTTGGACGAGAGCTACTCCTTTGGCGCTGTCGGGCGCACGGGCCGCGGCTTGACCGAAATTTATAACGTCCCTGTATGTTTTCTCGTCCGCCTGGCGAACACCCACTAACGCCTAGCTATCCAGGCCTCGAAAGTTGACATGCTCATCGGTTCATGCGCTATCGGTCTCTGTGCCGGTGGAGGCTTCTGCGCAGGCTCCAACATCGTCGTAGACCATCAGGTTCGCTCCCTCTCTCCAGTCTTCCACTGACACTGGCTAACACTCGAAACAGCGGATCAACGGACCCTCTTTCGTCTTCTCCGCCGCCATGCCCGCTCTACTCGCCGTCAGCGCCTCCGAAGGGATCAACATCTTCCGAAGCACACCATCCATCTTCGAAACCCTGCAAGAGAACGTCCGAGCCGCACGAGCGATCCTGGATAAAGTGGAATATATCACCATCCCTTCGCACCCTGCTTCGCCCCTTATTCATATTCAGATCAAGCCTGCTTATTCGCCCGCCGCTTCCACCTCTAACGCCCTCTCTTCGCCTTCGTCCTCGTCGTCGGTGGGTACGCCTGCGCCCCTCTCCCCACCGCCCTCGACTGCGGGGAGTTTGCACCCTGTCTCGGCTGCTATGCTTACACCGACCAAGCATACTCGGGACCACCACGAGAAGCTTCTTTTGCACCCTGAAGTTATTGAAGCTGAGGAACGCTTACTCCAGGAGATCGTGGATGAGTGTCTTGGTCAGAACGTTATGGTCACCAAGGCGAAGAGGCTGAGGGGACAAGAGAACGTTGAGGCCAGACCTGGTTTGAAGTTGGCGATTAGTGCGGGGTTGACTAGGAAGGAGATTGAGAAGGCTGTGGGTGTTGTTAAGGCGGTTTGTGTGAAGGTGCTTGGGAGGAGGAAGTGATACCTGATTTGTGGCTCCGCGGCCAGTCAAACTGGTATTAACTGAGTTCAAGCTGATGTTGAGGAGAGAGGAGCGGGGATGGCTGAGAAGATGGATGACTGAGTGGTGGTATTTTATTGCTAATGTAGTGCTCCCCTTTTCCCGATAATTCGAATACATAGATACTTTATACCTACGTTCGTAGATACGTGCGTCGATGCAATATTATGACATGGATGGATCCAGGAGATAATTACCTCGATACCACCTTTGCCAGCCTGATGGTTTCAATGACTTTTCTCTCCCCATGGGCTCGTTCAGTCTCAATGTTTCTTTGTATGTCTACCATTGTCCCAATAGGGAATCAGATCGGTGACGATGGTGCTTTGAGTAACGCCTGCTGAGGACGACGTACTGATGGAGGACACTCGGCAGATTGCAACCTAAGAATGCAGAAAGGACTTGTTGAGATATTCGCAATGACGGTGAAAGCGAGAACTCTCGGCAGTCAATCTTGCAGTCAATCTTAGAATGCAGAATTCGAAAGACAAGCCTGATTCGAGCCTGATAAAGAGCAAGAGTAAACAGTAGCAAACTGATCGAAAACATATCTTTACAGATAAGAGGGGATTTCATTCATTGTCATCAACGGCCATGGCGCTCGAACCGACCAGCTCCAAGTTCTTGGATCTCCCTCCCGAGCTGCTACTACTGGTTCTCGGTCAGCTCGACGAAGCTGATCTGTGCAACCTCGGGTGTACTTGCAAGGACCTCAACGCCTTCGCCCTCCTGTACTTCTCCGACCGATACGAACTCGGAGACCCCCTGCGTGGCTGGATAGCATGTTATTCAGCGCCAAAGCATGGCTTACGCGCCATAAGATGCTGTCTTTCCGTCAATATCAAGAGCATCCATTATTACTTCAATCAGGATATAGGGACGCTTGTGGGGGACGTGAAGGAGCTGCATACAATTGTGAAGAGGTCGGAGGTCAAGAAATTGGAGTTGTGTTTGGCGAAGCTGGATTGGTGGGGGAGAGGCAAGGTCGCAGCTGATCTTGGCACGGCAGCATCGTTCTCCCCGCCGGTGCTCACAATGAGCGAATGGATAAAGCTTTACACTGGGTTGCTGACTACCTGTCTAACGAGAGGGTGCGAGAGACTCCAGTTGAATGATGGAAACGAATTCTTCCGCTACCTCACGAAACAGGAGCAGAACCCCAAGGCTTCAAGCGGGGCTCGAGCTTCAAGGGAACCAGTGCCTGGTACGTAAGGGCTTTTATTCTTTGAAGCCTTGCGCCCTGACGATATTGGGTTGCAGGATATTTCGATGAAAGCTCCTTCACGACTCAACGATGTTCACGGCGGATTCCCCATCTCGCGTCCGTTGGTCAGAAGCCAAAGCTTGAGGTTCCAACGCCCAAGTTAGAGAAGTTCGAGTTGCGATCAGACATGCTACTCTCGAGCTCCTTGTTTCTGGACTGGACGATACAGCTCTTCTCTTGGTGTGGACCAACGCTCACTCACCTCGAGCTTCGGTGTGGCGAAATACCAAGCGAGACCTGGCATTATCTCTTCTCAGAAATAAACCTCCCGTCCCTCCACTACTTTGAGATCGCAAGCGATAAGGCCATGGTCCAGCCATCAGATATCCTGCACTTCCTCTCCAGACATCCGAGTATACGAACGCTCCTCCTTAAGGGAATCCACCTTTCACCGTCACCACCGAGCTCACTCCCGAAGCCAACTCTTCCCAGCCTGGAGCAGGTGGTAGCCTATCCCGCCTACCTCCAGTGGCTCCTATGCGATGAAAACCAATGCCCTGAGCTCAAGGAAATCACACTTCTCACCGGATTCAGGCGTAGCCTCTTTCGTCGGACACGTTACGACCTCCTGGACAGAGCGTTGGAAGATGTCTTACTCCCTCGATCGCACAAGCTGAAGAACATCGGTCTCCGTCTTCCATCAGATGACCTCAGCCTCGATGCCTGGCTGAAATCGCACATCGTCAGCTCTGCCGCTGGTGATCCAAACACCCAAAGTAGCCTACCCGGAACAAGTAAACACATCCTCCCCAGGTTCGTTCATACAAAGCACCTACGACTTGATTCGATGTCCGTTTGGGACATCGTCAACTCTTCAGACCCCAAGTCCGATTCGCGAACGCAAACGGGTCCGAGTCGGCTCGAGCTGATTGCGCGGTTCGCCGGGTTGTTTCCTAATCTCGAGTATCTGGAGATTAGCGCTGAAGATGATCTTATCCCACGGATGGTGGATGCTGTCAGACAGCATTGTCCGCAGGTCAAGAAATTGAAGGTCAGGTATGGTCCTCCAATAGATATTGGTCATTTTGCGCAGTCTGGGAATGTGGTGAAAGCCAGCAAATTGAAGCGGTAATTGGCTCTTCGGCCGTATTATGTATTATATATCTGTGTGCTCAATTACTTACCCTTGCAACCTAAAAAACGACTTTCGTCTTTGAAGTTCCGCATCTGCAGTAGCCTTTCCTCACATATTTCTGTACAGTTGTGTAGATAATGAGCTATGGGTTTCTTTCTCAAATTTCAAGTCAACGCCTTCGTAGTCGTCGAGAAATGAGGCCAGAAATACTGGCGCCAAATCGACGGGTGGGCTTTGCGGAAATATTTGTACATATTTGTCCCAGGGCCAGAAACCCCTCAACTGAAGGTGTATCTGAAGCTTCTGATTCCACGACGGCCATGGGACTCGGATTCACCACTTCCAAGTTCTTGGCATTTCCTCCCGAGCTGCTACTACTGGTTCTCGGTCAGCTCAACGAAAACGATCTGTGCAACCTCGGGTGTACTTGCAAAGCCCTCAACGCCCTCGTCTTCCCATACTTCTTCGACCAATACGGCCCCAAACGGTCTTTCGGTGGCTTTATATCATGTTTTAGCCCACCAAAGCATGGTTTACGCGCCATACGATGCTGTCTTTCCATCAAGAATATCAGGACTATCCATTGGTACTTCCGCCAGGATATAGAGACTCTCGTGGAGGAGGTGAAGGAGTTACATGCAATTGTGAAGAGGTCGGAGATCAAGGACTTGGAGTTGTGTTTGACCGATCCGAATGAATGGGCGAATGAAAGGGTCACGACTGTTTCGGATACGGCAGCGTCATTCTCCCCGCCTGTACTCGCGACGAGCGAATGGGCGAAGCTTTATACTGGTCTGCTGACTACCTCTCTGACAAGAGGGTGCGAGAGAGTCAAGTTGAGCGATGGATTCTTCAGTTGCTTCTGGCAACAGAAGCAGAGGCCCAAAGCTTCAAGCGGTGATCGATCTTCAAGGGAACCAGCGCCTGGTACGTACGGGCTCTGATTCTTTAGAGTCTTGTCTTCTGACGAAATTGGGTTGCAGGATATTTCGATGAGAGCTTCGGCAACAAAAGCTCCTCCACGGCCCAACGACGTTCACGACAGATACTCGATCTCGCGTCCATTGGTCGGAAGGTTGAGGCTCCAAAGTCCAAGTTGGAAAAACTCGTGTTAGCATCCGACATGCCACTCTCAAGCACCATGTTCCTGGAATGGACGATACAAGTCCTCTCTTGGTGTGCGCCAACGCTCACTCATCTTGAGCTCCAATGCCACGAAACATTAAGCCAGACCTGGCATTATTTCTTCTCGGAAATAAACCTCCCATCCCTCCAACACTTCAGGATCGCGAACGATAAAGCCATGGTCCAGCTATCAGATATCCTGCAATTCCTCTCCAGACATCCGAGTATACGAAAGCTCCTCCTCCTTGACGGGATTTACCTTTCACCGTCACCACCGAGCTCACTCCCGACCCCTATTCTTCCCAACCTGGAGCAGGTGGTAGCCTCTCCCGCCTACCTCCAGTGGCTCCTACGCGATGAAAACCAATGCCCTGAGCTCAAGGAAATCACACTTCTCACCGGATTTTGGTATAGCTTCCTTCGTCCGCTCTCTTACGACCTCGTGGATACAGCGCTCGAAAATGTCTTGCTCCCTCGATCACACAAGCTGGAGACCATCGGTCTCTGCCTTACACGAGAGCACCCCGACCTCGATGCCTGGCTACAATCGCACGTCAGCAGCTCTGCCGCTGGTGGTCCAAATGCCGAAACTAGCGTCACAAGAAAACACATCCTTCCCAAATTCGTTCATACAAAACACCTACGAATCGATTCGGTGAATTGTGTCAACATCGTAGATCCAGGTCGTGGCACCTCCAATTCGCAAAAGCAAACGAGTCCAAGTCGGCTAGAGCTGATCGCGCTGTTCGCTGGGTTATTTCCTAACCTCGAATATTTGGAGTTGCCGGGCATTTATAGCCATGTTGAAAGTCGTATCCCACCTATAGTGGATGCTATCAGACAGCACTGTCCGCAGGTCAAGAAATTGAAAATCGGGTATGCTTCTGCGAAAGATATGGATCAGTATGGGCAGTCAGGGTCTGGGAATGTGGTGGACGCCAGCTAGCTGAAGCGGTAATTAGCTCTTCGGCTGTACCATGTACAATATGTCTGTTCGCTGATTACTTATGTTTGCAACCTAAAAAAAACTTTCGTCTTTGAAGTTCCACGCTTGAGCCTTCCCTCACATATTTTCATACAGTTCTGTAACTAATGAACTATAGACGTCCCTTCTCAGATTCCATATCAACGCCTTTCGTAGTCGTCGAGAAATGAGGCCAGAAATACAGGCACCAATTGACAGCCGGAAAGATTTGCACATGTTTGTTCAGGGCCTAACAGCCTGATTAGGGGTCTGAATGGTTCAACGTTGGCCATGGGAGTCGGATTCACCACTTCCAAGTTCTTGTATCTACCTCCCGAGCTGTTACTACTAGTTTTCAGCCAGCTGGACGAAGCTGCTCTGTGCAACCTCGGGTGTACTTGCAGAGACCTCAACGCCCTCGTCTTCCCTTACTTCTTCGACAAATTCAGGCTCACAAGTCCTCTGCATGGGTGGATATCGTGTTACCCGCCACCAAAGCACGGATTACGTGCCATACGATGCTGTCTTTCTATCAAGAATATTAACGATATCCAGTATGACTTTAGTCAGGATATAGAGACGCTTGTGGAGGAGGTGCAGGAGTTACACGCAATTGTGAAGAGGCTGGAGGTCAAGGACTTGGAGTTGTGTTTGACGGACCTGGATAGTTGGGCGAAAGACAGGGTCGCAACTGTTCCTGGCACAGCGGCGTCATTCTTCCTCCCTGTATTCACGATGGGTGAATGGACAAAGCTTTACGCTGACCTGCTGACCTCTTCGTTGACGAGAGGGTGCAAGAGAGTCAAATTGAGCGGTGGGCATGAATTCTTCAGCTACCTCAGCAAACGGGAGCAGATGGTGGCTTCAAGCGGTGTCGAATTTTCAAGGGAACCAATACTTCGTACGTACGGGCTTTACGGAGTACTGGTTTGCCCTAACGATCTTCTAATGCAGGATATTTTGATGAGAACTCTCGTAGCGAAAGCTCCTCCACAGCCCAGCCTAATAGACGACGTTCACGATGGATTGCCCACCTCGTGTCCTTTGGTCGGACGCCAGAGGTTCCAAAGTCCAAGCTCGACAGCCTCGTGTTGGCATCCGACATGCTACTCTCGAGCACCATGTTCCTAGACTGGACAATACAACTCTTCTCTTGGTGTGCACCGACTCTCACTCACCTCGAGCTCCAATGCCACGAAACACGACGCGAGACTTGGCAGTACTTCCTCTCTGAAATAAACCTCCCATCCCTCCAACGCTTGAAGATCGCAAACGGAACGGCCATGATCCAGCCATCGGGTATCCTGCAATTTCTCTCCAAACATTCGAGTATTCGAACGCTCCTCCTCCTTCGTGGGATCCAATTTTCGCTGCAAATATCACGCATGGGCTCTCTCCCAAAGCCTATTCTTCCCAGCCTGGAGCAAGTGATTGCGCACCCCAGCTACCTTCCGTGGCTCTTGCGTGATAAAAAGCAATGCCCAAAGCTCAAGGAAGTCACGCTTCTCCCTGAATGCCGGTTTCAACTCCTGCAACCGCTCTCTCGCAGCCCCATGGATAGAGCGCTCGAAACCTTCTTGTTACCTCGATCACACAAGCTGGATCTCATTGGCTTCCGTCTCCCACCAGACCACCCCGGCCTCAATGCCTGGCTCCGATCACATATCGGCAGCTCTGCTGGTGGTGGTCCAAACGCCCAAAGTAACCTATCGAGAAGAAGCGAACACATCCTTCCCAGGTTCATTCATACAAAGCACCTGCGAATCGAATCGATTCAATTTCTCGACGCCGTAGGCTCTTCCAATTCGCAAACGGGTCCGAGTCGGCTTGAGCTAATTGCACGGTTCGCCGGCTTGTTTCCTAACCTCGAGTATTTGGAGTTGCTGGACATTAGGGCCAGTGCCAATCGTATCCCACCGATAGTGGATGCTATCAGACAGCATTGTCCTCGGGTCAAGAAAGTGAAGATCGGGCATGCTTCTGCGATCGATATTGTTTGGTATGGGCGATCAGGGTTTGGGGATGCGGTGAACGTCAATTAGTTGCATCGGTGGTGAGCTTCGTGACTGTATATGTATGAAATACGAGTCTGCTCAATTACTTACCTTTGCAGCCTAGTAACGAGCTTCATGGCTTCTCTACCCTCGAACTCATTCTCGTGTCATTTTCTTGTATCATCTTCCATCGCAAGTATACATATACATACTCCTTTACACGTAGTGCTAGTGGTGTCTCGTTTTGGACTGATACACAGTGAAGGCGAGCAGACAGTCAGACAATCATTATGATACAAACATGTAGCAGTGGTAGGCGAGGAAGTGCTCGCTCATTGTTTATCAACGCCTTGTTCGCTGAACACACGATGGCAAAAAGTCATTCAGCTAACTGTAAGCGACATTCGTTGCTGCCGTTGCCCCCTACACACTGCGTCTAAACGCTGAAAAAAATGTACAAATTGCATGGATCTTCCCAAAATGTTATACAGCACTTTCGTAGAGACCGTGACCCAATTCACGCATGGGCAGTGGTGTTTTAGCGCCGCTTGACGACGGTATGGGAAAGCTGCCTAGAAGGAATTGTTGAAATTAGCATCGACTAGAGCGAGAGAGATATGAAGACACTACGATCCTTACCTCGCGGATACGCTGCCGCACCGGACTTCGAATGACGTTCAACACTCCCCTCTCTCGCCCAACCGATCAACATCTATCACAGAAACTTCGCGGCCGATCCCCAGCGTTTTAACTTGCGGACAATGCTGTTTGAGAACACCAATTACCAGTGGGATGTTACATCCATCGCTATCATCGATATCTCCCAGCTCCAGATACTCGAGATTAGGAAACAACCCGGCAAACCGTGCAACCAGCGCAAGCCGACGCCGATCCGTTTGCGAACCTGAATCCGAGTCCCAAACATTCAAAATGTTAGCAAACTTCGTCGAGTCGATTCGCAGACGCTTCGTGTGAACGAAATTGGAAACTTGGAAGCGAGCGGAGTTGACTCTCTCGTTGACGTTGACGACGTGCGATTCGAGCCAGGCATCGAGGTCGGGGTGGTTTTCAGCGAAACGGAAGCCAATGAAGTCCAGCTTGTGTGATCGAGATAGTAAGATGTCTTCGAGCGCCCTATCCAGAAGGTCGTAAGAGAACGGGCGTGAATTTGGTATGTGCAGTCTGGATGAAGATCCCGCGAGGACCGTGATTTCCTTGAGCTCAGGGCATTGCTTTTCATCGCTCAGAAGCCATTGAAGGTAGGTGGGATAGGCTATCACCTGCTTTAAGCTGGGAAGAATAGGTTTTGGAAGTGAGCTCGGGCGTGACATTGAAGTTAGGAGTTGAATGCCGTGAAAGAGGAGGAGCTCTCGTATACTCGGATGTCTGGAGAGGAAGTGCAGTATGTCTGATGGGTGGACTATGGGATCTTCAAGAGTTTCGATCTTGAAGCTGCGAAGGGATGGGAGGTTGATTTCTGAGAAGAAAACACACCAGGTTTCCGCTGGTATTTGACGACACCACAGCTCGAGACGAGTGAGAGTTGGTGCACACCAAGAGAGAAGTTCCATCGTCCAGTCCAGAAACATGGTGCTGGAAAGTAGCATATCAGAATCCAGCACGAGGCTCTCCAACTTGGGCTTTGGGGCCTCTAGCTTTTGCCCAACCGGCGCGAGATGCGCAATCCGTTGTGAATGTCTTGGCTGAATGGTCAAATTTTCGTCATGAAAGCTCCCACCGAAGTAGCCTGCAACGCAAGATTGTCAAGGGCGGATCATTGCTCCAAAAAGCCCGTACGTACGTGATTCCTTTGAAGCTCGAGCAGAGCCTGTAAAGTTGTCTTGATTCGTCCAATTTTGCTCCTCYCTCCTGAGGTAATCGAAGAATTCGTATCCACCGCTCAACCCTAGACTCTTGCACCCCCGTACCAGAGTAGTAGTAAGCAGACCAGTATAAAGCCTGGTCCATTCGCTCGTCGTGAGCATTGGGAGGGGCGATGGTGCCGCCAAATCTAGTTCGGCCGCACCCCTGCCTCTCGCCCATTCATCCGGGTTCTTCAAGTGTAACGAGAGGTCCTCGACTCCCTCGCACCTCTTCATGATTGCTTGCATCTCCTCCACCTCCTCCACAAGTGTCTCAATACCCTGGCTGAAGCAATAAAAGACACGGGCGATGCGTTTGAYGGAGAGACAGCAGCGTATAGCCCGTAGACCGTGCTTTGGTGCTTCAAAGCACAGTATCCAGTCTTTCCGAGGGGTTGGGAATGCGAGTTGATGTTGGTTGAAGAAGTACGGAAAGACGAGGGCGTTAAGGTCTTTGCAAGTACACCCGAGGTTGCACAGAGCAGCTTCATCGAGCYSGCCGAGAACTAGTAGCAGCAGCTCGGGAGGAAGGTTCAAGAGCCTGCAAGTGGTCAATTCGAGCGCCATGACCTTCCAAGTCGAACGATTCCAGGCRTAAATACTCGAGTCGGCATCTGCCGAATAATCGTCAACACCAATTCGGGAAAGGGGTATCCATATACGTGCACAGAAACGGAAAGCAAANANCAGTTAACAGGCTTGARARGAAGAGARAAAAAGTCATGAAAGTCRTCATTATGTTGGCAGNNNCANACAGGCAGGCAGRCAGGCATACACACATACAGTTGTARCAGNTNTNGTAGTAGTACGGAAGGAAGCGTTCGTTCATCGTTCGTCATCNNNANTATGTTGGGATGYAAGGCATATACGTAGGTAGAGAGGTWTGTACTCGCYATCGTAATTATGGAATAGCTAAARGAGAAGAAAGCAAGAGGGTTCGTTAGCACAACTACTCAAATTCAAAACTGAGATGGAGATGGAAACTAATTGGTACTTGACACTAATAGCAAACGTCGACAGAACGAAAGCAATGGAGATCGAGCNAAAACCGTAAAGAAAAAAAAAAAGAAAATGATACTTATATTAGATCTCAAACCGCCTCAACCCAGCCTCACCTCTTCCCCTTCCTCTCCTTATCAAAGAACGCAACCAACTGCCCGACAGCCAACTTGCCTCCGCTCCCCTTCGCAACACCCACAGGCGTGCTAGCCGCCACCTCCTGCTTCCTCCTCAACAAAAGCGGATCGACAAACTTGGTCGAGTTCGGTGTAATAGGTGGCCTGTCCAGGGCCATTCCACCAAATGCATCCCCTACTCCTCCGAGTCCGGAAGAATTGAGAGAAGAGAAGGAAGAGTTGGACGAAGATGATTGGAGCCTGTCGGAAGACTTGGACCGCGATTTGGAGAGTCGGAGAGGGGCAGTCGTATTAAGGTTAGCGGAGCTCGTGATGTTGGTTGTGGAAGCGTTGAAGTGGGCTCCTCCTCCACCAGTGATACTCGACAAATTGTACACACTCTGCGCTCTTGCATGTCGGCGGCCGCTACTATTACCCACTGGGGGTGCCATGGCCATAGGAGCAGCGGAGGAGGAAGTTGACGTGGACGAGTCGTGCACCGCCGGCTTCCGATACAACACCTCCTTATCCACACTACTCATACTAGTYACGCTGTTCAAACTCGCATTCGACCTCTTCTTCGTCAAGCTCCTCGTATACCTCGCACTCGCCGACTTGCCAATCGTYTCCCCACCATCSTCCTCTTCCCCATCTTCCTCTTCGTCATCGGGAGGAGGGAGACTCTTGATGGCCGATCGAGGTGTCCTAACCCGCTTGATGGTCGAGGCAAGTTCRGCAGCAGAGCCGTTAGATTGCAGGCTGTCATTGCCGTTGTTATCGTCCAGGTCGGGCGGAGCGACGATCGGACCTCCCAATGCGACTGTATAYCTCTTCCGGGGCGTAGGAGTAGGACTRACACTTCCCTGGCGCTGAGAAGGTGCTTTAGGAGGGGGAAGTCCACTRGTTGATTTGGTCGTCGCAGGTACAGGGCTTGCAGTTCGTCCCCCACTRGTGGCCACACTAGYTGCACTGGCCTTCGGAGTTGACGCCGCAGGGGGCGAGAGGGGACGTGCAGTCAAAGTAGARGCAAGATTGAACGCGGCCGAAATGGGTGATCCCCCTCCCCCGGAATACGAAGAGGAAGGTAAACCCGAGATGCCTGAAATCGACGCAGACTTGTTCCTGAGCTTGGAATTGATCGATGCAGGAGGGGAGCTTGTAGGGGAGAACGTCGCGTCCGGAGGGGAGTTGTAATCGCCCGTAGGGTAGGGCAACCTCGTCCCGGATGAAGTTCGATTAGAGGCCAAGGGTGGGCTCGTCGATTCCCGTGCAGATGCTGACGAGAGTCGCGAATGCCGAGGCGTGGTGAACGCGTCTGAAATCGACGCCTCGAATGAGCTGTCATGGACGAGCGTAGAAGAGGGCTGTCGTTGGACGACGCTGACTGAAGCAGTCTGTGTTCGCGGACCAGAAGACAAATTGGCTGGAGCAGTAGCCATCTTAGCCATCTCGCGACCCAGTTCCCCAACGCGGCCTTGAAGTTCAGAAACCTCGTCGCGGATTTCAGAGAGTTCTTGCTGCAAAGCCGGGGATGGATCTGCTGGYTTAGACGCAGAGGCAGCCTTCTCATCWTCTTTTCCGCTCTCCTTCTCCACCAACCATCGCTCCACATCATTCATCCTATCTTCCAGAGCCCGAACGTGCCCAATAGTCCATTTCTCCAATTTCTCGAATCGTTTGGCAATGGCGAGCAGAGTGCCTGGAACGTCCAGTGTGCCCTGAGCGTTGAACTGGGCATAGACAGGGGGTGCCTCTCGGGAAGGTGAGTCCGTGACTGAACCAGCAGTTCTCATTGGGGAAGGAGACAAGTTMGGCGTCGAGAGGCTGGGCCGAGAAGGAGTCGGGGAGGACGGTGAAGCRGGTGCTGGTTTCCTCGTCGGTGGYTGAACGGGAATGTTCAGGTTTGTGGTGGATGAAAATGGATTGGGACTGGTATCTTCCTTGTCCTTCCCTTTAATAGACTTGTCCTTTGCCTTGGCGTCGAGGATGATCTGCTGAGCTGGGGTAATTGGAGAATCTTTCTCCCTCGTCGGTGTCAACCGACTCTTGGTGGCCTGCCACCACCCCCCACTTTCTTTGTGCGAGCTCGCGGGGGACGGCGTAGTGGGATAGGGCTTGGCAGATGGAGGTGGAGGTAGATTTTTGGCGCTATCGAACATCGCCGCCATTCGCTCCCCGACCTGCTTGCGCTGCTGGGCCTCACGCGTAAGGATGGCCTCTGCTTCTCGCCGGCTTCGTTCTCGTTCCCGTTCTGCCTCAGCCTCGAGCTCGGCGTCCGATGGCAGGGCACTAGGTGATTTCGGTGCAATACCCGGTACGTAGCTGGACATTCGCTGTACGAAGCTCGTGGCCAGGTTGGACGCTGAGGACGCCGGAGATGGTGATCGCTTTCTACCCCGGTCGTAACGACGAGCATCGTAGCGGTCACCATCCGAGTCGTCGTCCGAATCGTCTTGATGAGGGTCTATTCCTGTTGAGGTGTCGTAGGTGAAGGAGTTCCTCAGAGGAGATGCCGGTCGAGGAGATGGTTGGCGTCCTCCATCTGGCTACCAGAGAGTTCAGTGCCCCTGATCCTCTCTCAAACCAATGTCGCTACTCACCAGGCTCAGCGAGCTCTGAGACGACATCGCCGTCATCCTCCTACCCTGCTGAGCATTCGGGCTCGAAGGCAGGTTACCACTGGGCGGTGGGAGGCTGAGGGAGTGATTAGACCGATGGGCAGGAGAGGCCTCGTAGCCTTGCATGATGGAGGCTCTTCGACAATATCCTAGTCACTACACGACACCTACGCCTCTGATCCTGGGCTATACGCGACTTTGAGGACGTTGAACGCGTCGTAGGCGCCGTTGTTGGGATTGCAGTGGTCGTGATGAAAGGGCCTGGTCAACGTACAGACTTTTCGCACGCCCCTTATTGCCTTTATTGCTCCTCTGTCGTCAACCACCGCCATTGATTTCTGTCTCTGCTAGGCTCAAGCGCACAAAGGAAAATAGAGACCTGAAGAGCGCTGTATTGGAATCCGAGCTGTGGAAGTGTGCCGGACTTGCTGCGGGGGGATCACCATGATCAATCTGTTCAACATCCTGGGCTTCACTCGGAGAGAAACCGAGCCTGCCAATCTTAACGAAACTCGAGGCTTGGCCGGAGATCGTAGAGGCTCTCGTCTGTTACGTTTCATCGTAACTGCGCAGCACCTTTGTCGCAACCGTAACTGGCGGGACTAATGCCTTGGGGATTTTCCAACAATGTTCCAGCGTTCGCTGCCTGGCTGTGCACGTCAGATCTCCTCCTCGCCCAGCTATCTATTGTGACGGGGAACTCCGCCGAGTCGGATATTCGCCGTGTTTCATCTAGGAAACTTGTATATCTCGATGGCAAAAATCTCTCTTTGGACTACACTGCTGGTATCAGCTCGGTCTCGGGGAGACAAGGCCGGAATTTCTGAAGCAACGAATGCCGTTACGGGTTATTCTTTGCGACCAGCTAAGTTGGAAGTGTACTAGTAAGTCTTCTTTCCTTTGAACTTAATCTCTGTAACTCACCAACAAGGCCGTTCCCAAAGATATGCACTTATAGTATCATCAAGAAGGGATGATGTTGAAAGCATCCCTTGGGCTGAAGTTTTCTCAGATAGATTCTTCGTGGCAGCATAGTTGATTCTATCTAGTCATAGGGTGGCATTAGGACATTCCCAACGCATCTGCAGAATGACTCTCATACGAGATTGATCCTGATCTTTGGATCTATCCCTGTAACATTCCATTTCCTGTCGACGCCGGGGATGTTTCGGTTGTTCCCATCCCCCAAATATCAATATCCCAACAAATTGGAGACTGGATGATTGATCCATGCGCCATTGATTGAATTATGGCGGATCCTTGTGAACAAGGCGGTGAAGATGATGTTCCTTCTTGGTGGTCCGGACCTCTGTTCCCCTTGCGACAACGGCAGTCTGTTTTGGAAGTGAGTATAGGTATCCCTCTATATTCCCTTCGCTGTAGTACTCACTGACTCATTCAAGCTGTAGAAACCATCAGCGCCAACACGAGCTATAGGCCGCTGATGGGAAGCTTCACCTAAGARGTTGGTGGAGCTCGAGGGTTGGCGACACGTTGGTMGTCTATTTTGAGGCGTGACTCGCTCTCTCTCAGGCACACTGAACAGGACCATCTCCATAGACCAGGTGTCCCAGSTGAATAACCCATTCATTGTCTTGTACAGAATCTTGGTTGCTGGYACCCCACCAATTCGAAAGGACAAAGCAAAACCTTGGAAACAGGCCGATGTTCCTTCCGGGGGGCTGAGTGTAGGGGYCGCCCAATCATATCTCCTTTTCCCCCACCGGAGCCTAGTCTCAAGGTGAGCATTGTCCTCGTAAATGTTACCATCTCCGTCGTATTTTACCTCCATGACGGAAGGGTGCGTCTCGGTATCAGGATGGGGCAAGTTTGAATCTTGGGGACATGGAACAAGTCTCTCTCTCCGGTGAAGATGATGGCTGACTGTGGGGGGTTRGATGGCTAGACGCCCGTTGTGCCCTCTGTCCCCCTTCTCAGTAAGCCAGCGGGCCGCTCGACTAATCCTTGGTATGTCAGCGTGGTATGACACAGCCTGCCATAGAGGAGACCCTCTCGCTTCCTGGAGCTCAAGGCTCAGTCATCTATCCCCGTCTTTGAAGTTCATCTCGCTAAAGGGCGACACCTCATATGGAATCTCTTCCATTCYTACCTTTTCTTTCCCCCAGATTTCTGTGTGCATATTTCCTGACATCTCCTCGTTATGAATCTCGCTTGCCATACTACCACCGCTCATACTCACCCAAACATGTTTACACTTCGGGATGCACCGCAAGCTCAACCAAGGCCAGTCGGACGGTTCTTTGGCAGCGGGAAGTCAAGTTGACAACGACCCCCGAAAACCATCGCGGCTTTCAGACGATCACCTTCTTCTTCTCGGTCTGTTCAATGTCAATGGTGACGAGACTCGGCTCTCGATCGAAGCCTCACCTTAGCCTTAGCTGGGCTAGCCCCTACCCTATCTGGCACCTGAAATGTGACATTGAGCGCTAGTATGTTTTTTCCTCTATCTATCCAAAATGATCCTTTGGTCTGGCGCTGAAACCTCCTAGGCATGTAGGTGCTACCAGTGATGGCARCCTACTAATGACAACATCCCGAAGTGGGGGCACGTTAGCCTTATGCCTACTAACCGTCGACAAAGTAACTCGCCCGAAGCCCGGCCTCTGGTCTCAAAATGCCTGGTGTTATCTTTCGTCGTAGCAGACTTGAGTCCCACTTTGCACTTTTTCAYGACACCGATCTGCGGCGTACGCCTGTTCGTTTCCCCTTGTTTTTTTCGCTCCCTTTTTATTCTCCCTGGTAACTCRTCGACCTCGCTTGTATCTACCCAGGATTCTGGCGCGAGATAATCCAGCCGCGCCCACCCTGTGTGGGCACGATTAGAAAAAATAAAAGCGACGAGGCTGGTYCAACGGGACCCACTTTCGGATCGGACGGACATTCACCTTGCACACTAACTACTACATCGACGTTTATATCCGAAGCGACGCGTCGCGAGAAACGTTCTGCTTTGTTTTACCCAGTAGAGTTTGGTTGGTGTGTATACATCTGAAGGAAGGTTTGATAAATTTTCTGATTTTACTCACCGGGGCCGTGGCTCTGGGTTGCGCAATACGACGCGGAAACGTGGTGCAGTATTTGTGTGGACCTAGTGGGCGGGCGATGGTGTGCGGCAGGTACACAGACAACCGAAAAGTTTGAGTCGTTGGGCGGCGCCTYGAACTCGGTCAGTCTATCGGGTGGTGACCTCGAGGCTCGTACGCTGTTGACGTTGCCGTCAACACATCTCCTACGACAGGTGAGCGCCATGAAAAACAACACGTTGGATGGAAATTGATTTTCACGCATTACGGCCATAGAAACCCAGTCGCCAACTTACTCTACCGTCTCCTCAAGAAGTTTCTCCGCGGACYGTTGGCTAACAACCAGGCTYTGAGAAGACGGCATACAGCGCTGTACTTTGTCGACGTATTCCTGAAAGGGTCAAGCTTGAGCAGAGTGCTTAGGAGCCGGCGTTACGAAAATTCCGATASATCAACRTGAGTGGTAATCCACAACTTCCCCTGAACATCACAACACTTTGAACTCCCCATTTACTCRTCCTGGGATTGTAGATAAACAAGAGAATCCCTCGGCTTTTTACAACTAGATTGAAATTCCAAGATCTTTTGTAACACTACGGTACGACTTTCTAGGGAGGCTATTGTGAAGCTGCGAGCAATAATAACAAAACCTCTTTTGTGCAGGTCTAATAAATCGGGAAGGCCGTCATGTCGCATCTGCATACTTGGGCGCATCACAACCCAAATTTATACCCTTTTATTTCGCTTCAGAGAATGCAGCGGGTCACCTGGTACCGCCCTCTGGTGTCTCTGAAACCCTCGGCCGTAAAGTACTCCGCGACTGACGAGGAGCAATCCATATCTGAGGGCAAGTTTTATGGTTCAGGCCCATCGGTTCGCTTTACCTGATACAATTGATTCGAACAAGAGCCAATAACGTTCACTGATCAGCTCCAACCAAAGCCTTTCACCCGCCGTCACTACTGCCAGTCCAACAGTGTAGCGTCTCTCTTTCTTGGACCTACAAGCAAGGAGTTTGAACAAGTCTGTMAGTAACAAATCCTCTCTTTTCTGGCTCCGATCTCTTCCCGCAGTGTGCACCGCTCGTTCCCCCCGAAAGAATCAGCGGAAATGTCGGGAAATCCGAGTTTCGCATGACAGCGTGTTGGTGCACAGGTGGGTAACAGATTTTGCGCCATTCTCTTGATTGCCTAGAGCTGACTCGTTGATACCCTAACGCCGCACTGGCTACCTAAGTCCTCCTCCGTTCTATCGTCCTCCTCCTCGGTCTTGCAGCATGACGCGAGAACGTCAGGGAAGTATAGTACATTTCGTCAGCGGTGTCTATGTTAATGCAATTACGCTCAAATCCACCGTTCGAACCCAATAAGAGTGCCAAATCAAAGCAATGTCAATGTCCGATCAGGCTTGCAGTGGACGTGTGTGCGTGCATCCCAGTCTTCAGGGTATTCCATGCGTCATAGTCCGAATACGCCCAGCCCATATTTCCAACTTGGATAGGATATTGGCGCGATTAAGACCCGCAGAACAATTGGAGCTAGCTCCCTACAAAAGTTTCTTTGTGTTTGTGGCGGAATGAAATGGGTTATTATAGGATCTTCGAGAAAACAAGTGGCCGCAGCGCAATCCTCGGAGCAGTGGGATCCGGGTTGATGTTCTAGCTGAAACTCCTCTTACCACCGCGACTTTTGTATTTCTTTCCTCCTGGCGAAGGTTGGAATTAACGTGGGTTTCTCTTAGAAGTTAAGTTAGCGGTGTTTCCGCACCACATTTACACAACAGCGTGTTGCAGAGCGCCTTCTTCGAAGCCCCTAATTCGACGGAGATCTAATCTAAGAAGCTTCCATCCTCAACCTACGTTAGGATCATCATCACCAACCAAAACAACGATTCGACATGAAAGCAAGGATGTGTGTCCCGTTGCTTTGCTTCCGCTTTGATCCTGCCCTAAAAGGAAGATATGAGATTTACGGGGACCAGAACGATTCCAACAGTTGCGAGATTTCCAAACACGACATGTATTTGTTGTCGCTTTTTTTAGAGCGGAACGTGGAATGAAATGTGCACAGAATATCAATTTTTCGAAATTGCCCAACAAATAAACATTTCTTGCAGTTTTCGGTGAGGTGGATCCGGCAACGAGGACGCCCGTTCTCCGGAGTCTTCCCGAGCGAAGAAGGCGTCGAACCTCGGTAGGAAGAGACCAAAGAAATTTGATCGAATAGACTACACTTTCTGTACCGAAGGAGCGGTCAAGCTTAGAGACGGCCTCGACTCACTTCTACTAATTGTCAAGGGGACACCATTTGCCTACGTCCGCCACTCGTTGTGGGGTGACTCTGCGATTCTTGAGGGTATTCGAGCCTCAAAAGCATGGCTTATTGGCGAATGAACTCCTTCCTTGCCTTACCTACCTCTCGCAAAGAACAGGCAACGCTTCGGTCTTTTGGCCCTCCCATACCTCTTCGAAACGCACGACGCACACGCGATTGCCACCACCCGACCCCATCACTGAGGAACGCACATCACAAAACCTCCCTCGCTTATCGAAATCCTCACAGATATGGTCAACCGAACGGCATTTTATGGTAAGTGACGCGGACGCACATAGCATCCGAACTCCTGACTGTTGTGAAAGAATGAATGTCGAGTTCACCGTCTAAAACCCCCGAACATCAGGTCTTGCCCTCTTTACAGCTGTCCTTCAGACGTTCTTCGGGTTCTTCGCCGGTTTCGTGAAGGGATTCTCTCCTTATCTATGTAAGTACACTGATTCAAACCTTCTCTCTCCACAGCCCTCCGTGGCTGCCACGCGAAATGCGCAGCGATTGACGATCCATTGAATCGCGGTGACCGATGTCATGGTAGACGGGCGCTGTCGCCATAGACCCACTTCATACTAAGTGCAGTCGTACGACTACGATCCATCATGTGTCGGATACGTTNGGACAAATGTTTTGTTTTGAAAGTTGTCTTATTCCTCTCTGTCTCTCTTACTACCTTCCTGAAGAGTCACGACTTGTTCTGATCAGCTGTTCTTTTTTNCCATCCCACACCGTGACCGCCGCCCATCGGGACTCTCAAACCCATTCATCTATTGATCTTTCATCTCCAGACATTTTTTGGAAAGCTCGCAGGAGGAGCATCTATCGCCACATGGATATGGCTTTTTATCCTGTTAAGTCGTTTCCAATTTCTCTTCAGTCGTCACACAGTGTTGGATGGTTCCTCCGTCGAGGGTAACCTTCTGGACCCTAGTTGCACCACCCGTCCGGTCCAGCTGCCATGCGATCCTGCGTGCCGTGGTCCCCAGGCTATGATGTGGTTGTGCGCAGGCAGGCGGTCGTCCCGGATCTATGGGGCGCACGTTGGCCGTTGTGGCAGGTTTGCTGACTCCTTCCTCGCGGATTCAAAAACAACCTTTTAGGATGCACTATAACCGCCGACCACTCTCGACCCACCCCCTGGCGCGCTCTTTCGCACACTTTATAACCTTCATCATTCTATCCATCGTATGGCTAGGTCAGTGCTAACTCATTATGTTCAATAATTCTCGAGCCCCCCGCCCCATTCCCGTATCCATTGTCCCCTTTTCAGTTCATTCTTTCTCTGGTCAAACTGCTTAACTCCGTCGTTGGATGGCCGGTGCTTAATACTGTCATCCATCATCGTCATTAATTTGTTCGATATACCTTCCTTCCAGGGAGTATATATGTCTGTCTGGGCGACGGTGACCTTCCTTGGGATAATCCCAAATGAAAAAAATGACAACTGCCTCCTTGAATGGCAGTTCTGTCCGACCTAGCGTGTCGTGACCTTTAATCACCTGCCCGGTTGGGTGGGTTGGGGAAAGGAGTCTCAGCGCGGACGAGGGAGGAAAAAGTCCCCGCTCCGCCCGCCGCTTAGATGCAATTCATTTCACTCATTCCATAATCCGATCTCGTAAACAAAAACAAGCTCGACTCCAATAGTGCCCATTCGCGGCTGAGGGGAATATGTTGTTGCGCTCTTCCATTGAATGATCTTGACTACTGGCACATGCTGACCCACCATTCAACTTTTTTTTTTCATATCAAATTATAGCCCTGGGGATAATGCTAGCGACGCAGATGCCAGACGAATGTAGGGTCAGAGATATATGGTGCGCAGCAGCCTGCTTCTCCAGCACCCTGGGGTTCTTAACAAGCGCGTTCTGTAAGTGTCATSATCATCTCGTAACCCTTCGTTGAACTTCTCGAAGCGAGAAACGAGTAATATGAATTTCATTACTGACAAATCCTTCCTCTCTTCCCTTTTCTTTCCCCCTTCTGTTCCGCCAACCCTTCCCCATCACGCTCAACGCGCATGGGTTNGNTGGATGGTCGTTGACGTTAACGTTAACAATGGGATAAACGGACCAAACTGGCCAAATTCCCAAAACCCATTTGACAAACACGACACGACCATACCTTAAACGAAACGCTGTACGAAATCTAGCCACCATCGCGGCAACAATCGTGTACCGGGCCGCAGTGTCCTCTGGTGCAGGGCTGCAGGTCAACGTTGCACAGGCAAGCCCAAGCAGGAGAAATTGGGACCCAGATCTATGATATCACAACACGCGTACGTGCACCGCTGCTCCAAGCTTCCCTTCCAAACTGACGGACTGGCGCCACTTGCTATGTAGGTGCGGGGAACATCACCCACAAGGCGAGTCAAAATCGTTAATGGGACGCCACATCTCAAGGGGGAGCATTAATTACGGCGGCCTGGACGTAAGAGTCATGTATGTATAGAAGTATTAAAAGCCCTCAACACACCTGTTGCTTTCTTTTCTTGTTTTACTTCAGTCCTGGAATTGGAATTGCAATCAGACTGAATGCAGATGTGAACGGGACCGCGAGTCGAGTTGGGGGACCAGGTCGATCAACYGTCATGAGACARCGACAGCTCAAGTTGGAGCACACCGGTACCGTCGATGTCACGGTAATGGAGCAGATCGTACATAGAGCGCAGAACRGCACCCATAGACGTCTTGGATCATCGCACATGCTCAGTTGGTCTTCGTCTATCGCAGCACTAAGTCCTGGTTCCATCGCACTGAAGAACCGATTCATCCATTCCATTGGGAGATAGACTAATAGATCCAGTGGGTACCAGTTTTACACTTCTTGAAATAATATTCGATTCGAACACCAATCCTGAAACAACAAACAAACGAAAGCAGCGTCAGCATGGGTGTCTGAATTCTGAACGAAAAAGGGGGAGCCCGTGATCATGAGCCGAAYGGAAAGCACACTCACCCAACCACCCCAAACTTTCCTCTGAAATTCACAAACGAGGTCGAACGAACACATAAATAGTCACCACTTCACATTGAACARGTACCGCAGAATCATGACTTCCCGCCCTTCTTCTTGGCCTTTTCAGCCTCTTTTTCCTTCTTGGCCTTCTCCTTCGCAGCCTCTTCTATGGCGAGCTCATGTGCCTTGGCGTTCAAGTTCAATCTGTTCCTTGTGATCTGTTTCATGTGAARTTRCGGATGGAGGGGAGGGGTGGAGGCCAGCCGTAAGCTTGGARGCAAAARGCAAAAGGYAACTACAGCAGGTCYACATACCTCAATCGCGTAGAACTGGGCAATCGAATTCGGGAGTATTCAATTAGATTAGATTTGAGGTTGAGGATGCAGGCCAACCAGTTGACRAGTTGGCGAATTGACGAATCGACGAGGGCGAATAGAATCGAGGGGAATAGAGSCCGACAGAATAGAAAGCAAACAACCAGTCAGCAACAGCAANNACAACAGACAATTGAAACAAAATCAAACCACACACCTGTATCCGTGTAACTGTGAACGCCACATCGCAGAGGTCGTTCGCAATGATTATTGTGATTGTTATGGGTCCGTATCGTATCGTTGCGTTTCGGACATATCGTTTCGTAGCATACCGTTTCGTATGTCAGTAGTTGGGTAATGTTCATGGCATCCATCATATCACCATCACGAAACCATGTCGTCGACAGTGGCGAGGTGGGCGAAGATCGGAAGGCGAACGTAACCAAAGCACGAAAATAGAGCCAATAATGATCCAGGGGGGGGAAGAAGACGATCGCAAGTCAGTATTGATGCCTCTCTCGTCGTACAGAGAAACGAAGATAATCAGATGAGTCGAATAAGAATAGAGACCGTTGATATTGAAGGGCGAAGGAAAAGGCAAATGAGCAAGGGAAAAACATACCGAAAATCGTATTCCTCTCTCCATACTCGTCTTCCGCATCGGTACGAATCAAGCACCCAAAGTTGTAGTCCTTGACCTTATCCTTGTACCTGTTTCATAACCAAAACCAGTAAATAAGCATGCCTTCCTTTCCCGATTCCCATTCCCGATGCAACGGATGCAACAAAAAGCGATTGCGAATAGGAAATGAAAAACAGAAGAGATGGCGACGGTGGTGGTAGTGGATGCCAATGATATGATGGTAGTGAAAGAGACAGAAAACAAAGCAAACAACAAAGTCCGATCGAAAGGAAATGAAGGAAGCACGAAAATAGCGGACGAATGATCTGCGGTCGAGGCGATCGAGCACGCAGAACAACAAAAGAAACCTGGAAGCCGCTTCGAAGCCGAGGGCCACGCTCTTATGTAGCGTATGTGTGGACAAGCAGCCATCCCCGTTGTGTGCCATAGTGTGTGCCATAGGTGGATTCGCGGGGAGTTCGGCCAATGGCCGTGACAGCCATACGACAATAACCATCCAGAAAGAGAAAACAGGTGAACAGAATGAATAGATAGGTAACAGAGGCACGCGATGCATAGAAAACTTGGTAAACCCCAAGTGAAACACATAACCAAAAAAGCAACAACAAAAAATAANGCACCGACCTTTCCATAAAGTCGCGCCAGCGCTTTTTTCCATCGTCCGACTTCATCCACTCCTCATCCAGTTTCACAAGCTTGGTGTGAGGAGGCTCGGCAAACTCGGGGAACGTCTTGATAGTGTCTTCATAGATCTCATCGTCGATTCTGGATGAACAGATTGATCACAATAGTGATTGGGTTAGCCGTCTACCATTGCTCGGGAGAAGGGAAAAAACAGAAAGAAACGGGAAAGACAGAGAGATAGAGGGAGATAGAGAAAGAATAGAGTAGGATCGAATAGAAAACAAAGAATACAAAAATAACGGGTGGGAAGAGGCGATTCCAGCGGAGGCGCGAGGCGGGCGCCCGCCCGCCTGCCTGCCTGCCGCCTTGGCCTCGTTGCCGTCCATCCATCGTGCAATAGAAACGAAAAANGGGTGGTGGAGACGGAGCAAAGAGTTACAATATAATATGCAGGGGCGCACCACCACGCTAAGCGAAGAAGAACAAACACAAGAAAACCCACTGACTTGGTCAACTTGAGCTCCACAGGGTTGACTTTCTCCAACAGGTTCCAGTACGTCTGCAATAGAAAAAAGGCGGGATCAAAAGTTGTTCCCCCTCCTCGTTTAGGCGACACGCACCTGCGCCTGCTCGACAGCTTTCACAGCGAACCTAAATAGACAAGCAAACAAGCCGTCGTTAGCGACCCATCCTCGCGTACATGCCGTCCCCTCCCTCCCAGCCAGCGCCCCCAGGAATCCCATACCACGCCACAGAGTGCTAGGGACGTCGATCGGGGTGGGGCTATTGCTACCAAATGATACTTGGTTTGGCCCCGGGGGCGGTTGGCTGGCCGAAGGTGCAGGCCGAATGAATGAACCCAGCCAAACCACTCACTGTTTCTCGATCTACAGTTTCCGAAAAATTCGAAAAATCAGCAAGACCGCTCGGACCCCCGCGACCAGTGCCTGCAGGCCACACCCACCTCGATCAAGTTCTGGGCGTTATTGGGTTCGAATTTGCCAGCCATCTTGCCCGGGTGCTAGGTGCGTATGGATGTAGCTGGAGAGGTCGGTCTGGAGGGTGGTAGAGCGTCGCCGGTAAGTGGGTGAATGGAGAAGGAAGGAGGGGGTGGGCGTTGATTTAGATCTTAATCAATTCATTAAACGGCGGTGCACTCACTTTGTGGGCACGATCTGTTCGGGCGATGACACCAGCAACGACGACAGCGACGACGAGGTAAGCTCTCAAGTTCCAACTGAGGTGCCAGCAGTTGAGCTGGTAAATACCCACCAAGAATATCGAGCGACAGGTATTTCTCCGCGACGAGGGAAAGTAAACGTGGAAGAGGGACGAGGGAACTTTCTCCGGCATGCGCCATGTCAGGCTCCCGTTGATCACGCTGGACGATGATTATGATGGCCAGGCCATACAGCGACGAGAAATATCTGCCGTGTGTGCCCATGTGATCAATCCTCTGCCGGACTCGAAAAATGCAGCGGTCTAGTCGTAGAATACGATACGATAAGTACAAAACCCCACCAGCCATCTACCCAACCCCAAACCTCTTGAGCTTCTCAAAGTACTTTTGCACACGACTCGCAACCTGTCTTGGCGTCCTCCTCCCACCCATCGCTCTCGATATCTTCTGCCATCTGTACCCAGAGATAAGATTATCAGTACACGATCACTCGAGCCGAGTAAGATGCGATATCATAGGGACTCACCGGAACTTTTCGCCGTCAGGTATCTCCTCGAGCAGCTGCTCAAGCAAATGCTGCTCAGAAACTGACCAAGCTTGCTTATACGTCTCGGGTTTCGGTTTCGCGCTTCCGCTACCACCACCGCCTCTCCCTCCTCCCCCTGATGCCGCAGTAGGGAGACTGATAGGAGCAGAGGAATCGGATGGGGAAGTGGAAGTAGAGGTAGATGAGGTAGATGGCGGCGGCAGCACAACTTTGTCTTCCACCTGCACCTTGCCTCGTTTCACCGGACGCGAACCGTCCGTCGCGATGCTGGACGATACAGCCACATTCGCACTCTTCCGACTCGATCTCCGCGTTCGAGCTGTCGACGCCTGGGGAGCGGGGGGTGTTGGAAGGGCCTTGGTGGCGTGTGCCGGGACCGACGAGTGATCAAGATGGGGCGTCGATGTGATATCGTCAGAGGCGGGTCGAGGCAATCGAGGCTGCGGTGCCACCACCACCGATGTGGCCCCAGGCCTAGGCCCGGCAGGATCCTCCGTCGCGACACCACCACYACCATCGGCGTGATGATAACCCTGYTCCTGCCGCCGTGATGGCGTCGTCGGTGGTGGCGGAAGACGRTGATGAGGGGCTGGAATTTCTTCAGAAATATCCACGTCCATGCTCTCGTCCTCCACATCATGYCTGATAAACACCCCGGATAGCCTCCCGGGCAACCTCATCCCACTCGTCGTCGTCCGTATCTTCATCTTCTTGAGYTCCTTGATCTTTTCATGTTCGCGTTGGCGTTTGAGTGTTTCAGGGTCCACTGGTTCTTCGAGCTCATCGTCTGAGGAACATGGAGATGGAGGGGGGAATCGGACGAGGACGGGGTCGATTATTTGYTTCCTTGCCTCTTTGACGAGCCGTTGGACGGAGGAGAGTTCGGATGTTTGAGTTTTGGAGGGGTGTGTGCGGAGACGGTTGGCCGTGAGGAGTTTGTGATGGAGGTGTTGGAGGGGTGAGATGTCTGCGGTGAAAAATAAGCATCAWGAAGAAAAGAGGCAAAGGAGGGGAGAGGGAGCGTACCATGACCCAGAAAAGCCCCCCACTGAATTTTCTTCGGAAAATCAAGGCCGTAGTCCGTCTGCTCGCTGAGACGAAATGAGGGGGAGTCAAGCTGCAACGGCGACCAAATACTCTCGTCAACRRGACNNCYTTAGACAAAGTAGAAAAGCCRAGTACRACGTACCTTTTCTCCAAGATTATCAATAAAATCKTGAGGGTCTTCAACGACGTCAAGCTTCAAAGCTCTCAATTTCTCTATGTCGGACTGCGTTCTCGCAAGCAGAGATCGTTGGGTCTGGATGAACGCTTCGAGCGCCTCCAATCTACAATATCATATTCAGTCACCGTTGTCAGCTTATCCGTTGGCTTTGAAAAGACACGAACGCGTACGTCTGGGCGCAAGGATCATCCATTGGGCAGTACGAGGAGCAGGCATCGAGTAGGGGAGGGGAGGTCAGTWGGCCAAWGGTCTATATACCTTTTTTTNCGAGCAGGAATTGATTTGGGTTTTGGTGATCACAGAAGCSTCGACGCATTCCCACAGTCAGGTGTRGTGATTGCCGACGGTGATGGCCGAGGAAATTTGGGTCTGTGCGTCAGCAGAGCRTATGTAGGTCCGCACCAAGGCCGAGAAGCTTCAGAAGGGCGTTGGAATTGGGTCATGGAGGGCTCAAGGTCATGCATACCCAGGAGAATGTGGTGTACAGCCAAGAACAAGCAATTCCCGAGTCACGACTCGAGCGCAAATGAAACGAACACAGGCGCCCCTGACTTGTGTTCCGTATTTGGAAGATGAGAGATTTACCGACGTCACCGAGTGGTTCCGAGTCAGCGTTGARGAACCACAYGTTCTGTAATGCTCATGAAACCTGAGGATTATGAGTGGGGAGAAAGGGATTTATAAGGGAARCAASGCCGYACCTCAGGTCTTAATCTTACGTTTCCAAATGCGGGGATGGGTGTGCTCCTTGNAGCGNNAGACTTTATATTGCTAGTCAGTTATGTCAACATGAGCTTATGGGACCCCCAAAATTAGGCGAAATAAAGATTTTCAAAATTTGCAAGTAGTTTTCAATTTCCATGCCAAGACGGTGAGAGATGGTTCGCAGCAGGACGCGATAGCGCGAGCGCGTCGCNAAAACAAATTAGGTGTGACAAACGCGACGCGTCACAACGTCACGTCACGGTCGCGTGTCGCGAAATCCTCCTGTCAACACCACCCACCGTGCCCTCCCCTCATATACCACTATGCCTCCGGACATTATCGAAATCCTGGACGAAGACGACAGAGAAGAAGAGAGGGAGCCAGGCGACATCGACCGACGAGCTGTCYTAACACCAATCATCACCCGGGTAGTMAACGCTTTGGGTGGACTCGARGGCGATACATACCAACTCGGAGACGAAGCCTACGGATGTTTGAAGGATCTGAAGAAGCTTTGGAGGAAGGACGACACCGATGACGACCGTACCGTCGCCCGCATCTTCTGGGAGACCCGGGTGCTCTCCAAAGATCTCATACCYATCCTCACGGTCACCGCTGGGCAAGGATTGGTCGAGGACAAGAGGGCGATCGCAAGCGTGGATTTGATGACTGCGATGACATGGCCCATCGACATTGCGGAGGAGTTGAAAGAGCTGGACGACGAATTGGACAAGACGGCCGATTATACCCAGCTTCTGGATAGTCACCTTGCGTACAAGGCTGCCCTGCTCAAACCMGGGGTTATGAAGGCGCTTTTCAATATCATGTTGCCSCCGCTGGCGAAGAAACCGAAGGAGCGTGAGGAGAGGGATGGGCAGATAATGAATGTYGTTCTTCACTTGTTCCGGAACCTCGCTTTCATCAAGGACCCMCCGGCGAATACCTATGCCAGCTCCGACCAGGCCGAGCTCTCCACCCTTCAATCGAAGTTGATTCGGACTATGGAGGAGACTCATGTATTGAGGCTCCTCCTTACGATYGCTGCCAACGTCGACCACGATCCCTTGTTCAATAATTGGAATTCCCTTGTTCTRGAGATCTTTTACCTGCTCTTTCGGGGAGTGAAGCCTGCGACCCTGGCTCAGGACCAGGCAAAGGTTCGTTTCTCCATTAACTACCCCCCAAGCCCCACCCTCATCGTTCTATTAGGAACCTACAGCCAATCTTCAACGTCTATTAGCCTTGGAAGACCGCAATCGACGAGATGCACAACGAAAAGCCTCCTCYCGGCACTCTCGTTTCGGAACYACGATCCAAGTCCGCCTCAACACTTCCAAATCATCCTCCACGCCTGCTAATRCCGGGGTCGGCGGTTCYAACGAGGCCGGCGATCCTTCAAGACAGTCGACGTCTCGATCGGTAGTGCTTCATAGGCAGCAAGCCATCCACGCCGAGACAGGGAGCATTATGGATATCACCAAGCGTCAGAAGGCCAAAAAGGCGACAACGATCGACCCTTTGACGCATGATTACAATCTTTCAGTCGATGCCCGAGTCGTGCTGCAAAAATTGGCTATCGACTTTCTCGAAGGCTGCTTTAATCGTGAGTCAACATTCCACCTCAGTCGAGCGTGAGCGACAGATGGATTGACTGACTCATGGCCTGCTTTATTTTCTTCGGCACTTTCTCCMCCGCAGCTTTCCTATCTGGTTTATTGAAGGACATCAGGTCTGARCGAGCCAAGGTCACGGAGAAGGATAACCTTCGACTACTCTATGTGACGAAGTGGTTCCTCGAGTTTTTCCTGACGATGCGGAGTAAAGAAAGCTCCTCATCGACGGCGTCCGGTGCGGCCAAAGTCAAAGAAACAAAATGGGATTTTGGGCTTATTGCGGAAATAACGGAGCGCGTCTGGATTGTGTGGGTGTTAAAGCGCATGAGGGAGGCCATGGAAGAAAAGGTGGGTCAGGTCGTCACCTCTCTCCGNTNTTCTTCTTCCGAGTCACCTTTCACATCTGTATCTGATCGGCTTACTGACTCACTCTACTCCCCCGTTACGACATTTTGCGTGCGCTTGTGTTGKCACTGYACATCAACGTTGCGTCCGTTTCACCTCTTCGACGCTTCAGCCAAAGTTATGGACGGAGCTCCARGCAGGGATCGAATGCCTAACTCAGTTGCTGCTCCTCATCGATCGCATGGCGTCTTCGGAGATCGAGGACGCGGCGCTAAGCGATGCCGCGGATATCCTGCAACAGCAGCTCGTCTATAACGGGGAGGTTCTCGATATTGCCCTCGACAGCCTGCGAACATACAAAGAAGGCACCCAGTCGCTAGCTTATTTGGACTCGAGTGTYCATCTATCATACGCCTTGTTGCGCATGCTCGAGAAATGGAGTAAGGATAAGGGAGATGGGACGTATGTTCGGAAAAAAGCTGCTCGCAGAAAGCGTGCCAAGAAAGGTAAGCAGCGTCGTGATGGGCTCTATTTTGTTGCTAGCAGCCGCCCGACGGTCTGTCAAAGATGATTAATCGCTCTGGCTGACGACTCCACCCACGGTTTTTTCATTTTAATTTTTTTTTCTCTGTAGGCGTCACTGAGGAAGAAGGGATACCTGACGTAGAAGAACCTCCAGAAGAGCCTGCGGACGAGGAAGTAATCCATGAGACGCTTTTCACTTTTGAGTCATTTGAAATGGTACGCGTACATCTATCTATCTATCTGGCGAGCACTATCTGACTGGCTGTCCCTTTGTTTGTTTATTGTTCATTTCCTTCCTTTCCCGTGCCGTGGACCCCTCCCGGACGCCACCATCGGCCACTGCGACGCCACACCACCAGAAATTCGCGGACGCCGCCGTGGCGAATACCCTGTTGACATATTTGGCTCGCTACAAGGAGTTTGCGTCCGTCGAGAACATGAAACGGGTAGTCAGCCTGATGCACCGGCAGGCTGTCAAGGCGAAAGCGGAAGGATTGTTTTTTAAGGTCTGTCTATTCAGCCTGTCCCTTGTCGCTTGGGCGATAGACCCTTGTCTGTGGCGTTTTCTTGTCATCGCTGAGACTGAACTTTCCCTTTCCTGTGTGCGTGGACCCTGGATGTAGGTCTCAACGCTGGACCTCTTCAAGTCYATCCTTGCAGATCAGAAGGCGTTCCCACGTGAGCAGGCGTACAAGGACCTCGTGAGCCTTGTCAACTATATCCTTCGGAAGTTTTTCAAGGCTTTGCAAGAAGAGCCGTTTCTTGCAATTGAGGTACGCGGTATCTCATTTGGTTSCTGTCTTTTTTTCTTATCGTTGCCACGGAACCAAATACTCATTCCCTTTTTTGACCGGTTTAGGTATTTTTCCCGAAAAATCGTGGTAACTGGAAGCAATATTCCAGTTGGGAACCTGAGGAAAAGGCTAAGAAAGATCGGTCAAGAAAGGATGSTGGTGCCGTTAATGTGGAGGTAGCGGTGAAGAAAGGATATTCCTGGAGCGACCAAATTGGTATTGCGATCGCTCTACTCGTCGATGGCGGCCGGCGAGACTTGGTGATTTGGACGCAAGAGGTAAGTTGAATCACACCCAAGTCTACATTGTCCATTCATTCTTTCGTTTTGCATTCCACCTTTTCATCCTTCCATTTCATTTCSAACCTATGCTAACTGCCCATTTGTGCGCTTTAGATCCTCAAGACGGTCATCGATAATCGCAATCGGATTGTGCAAGAAACGGATCAAAAATCCGACGATGARGACGAAGTGGACGAAGCAACTCGGCTTCAAGGTCCATCCGCCGAAGCCATAAGCAAGTTTGAAGATGAAGGTGAGTGATCGCGACGGGGAAATGGTGCCCGGTCGTATAGACTTTTGAGCGCCCGCCACTGACCGATTGAATCAAACTCAATATCACCCCAGACATCCCGTACCTGAGCAACGATCACGCTGAGGCGGCGACGAAAAACGCTCATCTCAAGCTCCTATTCCGTCTCTGTAAATTCTTCCTGAGGAATGCAGGTCAGTGCTAGATCTTTATCCATATCTTGTACCATCATTGTTTYTCGCTTTCAAGTGTCTAATCTAATTACTATAACAGATGCTGATGAAGACGAGGAGCTGGAATGGTACATTCCCCAGGCCATCGTTCCATCAGAGCTGCAACAATCGTACAACGTTATTSGTCAATTTCTTGAAACGCCTTTCGATTCGGACGGRAAGAAGGTCTCCGAACTCTTACGGAAGAAAAGAGCGCGGCGGAGAAGACGTCGATCTCCTTCCATTTCTGGAGATGAAGCAGACCTCTCTGACGARCCCAAACCGAAGAGGAAGAAGAAAGAAAAGGAGCARGCGCAGTACAAGTCCGCGCAGTTCATCCAGGATAGCGACGAGGAGTATGGAGATATGGARGCGTTCCTGGAAAAAGAGCGGTTACTTCGGGAGAAGGCTGTTCTYGCTGCCGCGGCGGGTGGTAATACCGATCGCCCCATCGGTATGAAGACCTCAGGGACGAAGAAACGTAGGCGAAAGAACGCGGATTCCAAAGAGACCACAAACGACTCGAACCGCGTGCAAAATGCCTCGACCGCCAACGTTGCAATAGCCCCAGGTCCGGGTAGTTCTGCGTCTTCGAGTGATAATGATTCGTCGGACCCGGACAACAATTTGGACTCGGACAATGACGCCAGCGCCCCACATACCTCTCCGACGATGGAGACGTCGGACGAGGTAAATGAGCGCACTAATTCCGGCAATCGACGTCCTCGACCTAGGCCACGCCCGGTTCCAAGCAAACCAAAGGCGACTAAATCGAATCCGGTGGCAGCAAATGCCACTACCCCTGCTACCCCTCCCCCCAACGATCCTCCTTCAACTCCGATGACCCAGAGATCTAGTATAACACGACAGGACAGTCCTGACAGCCCAGGGAACGCGGCTCATCATGGCCGTAGGACCAAACGGCTGGTTCTGTCAGACAGCGACGAGGAGTAGAGGCGCAGCARCTTTCCACGCAGTGGTGTATGTTTCATAGTTTCTAGATTATCACTTTCGAATTCACGATCTCTCTTCTCCTGTGTATCTTTTGAGCGCTATCTTTTGCCCGACTGACTCTTTCGTTCGTGTGTCTCGATCATATGCTGATGATGGGTGGTAACGAACGAACCGAATTGGAGTGCTGTTGTGGCAGATGCTCCTGCGTGCAACCTCCGGCGCTGTTGGCCCGTTGGCTCGTTGGTCCAGGGAATGATTCCTCATTGAGACGACTGGCATTTTCTTGTTCGCGTTTGGGGCTTCGTGAGAACCTGCGCAATGAGTTGCTTTGGTTTCCCGCGAAGTGGAAGAGAGAGAAGCCCGAGGGCCTGCAATATCTGGATGTCTCCACAGCCTTGACGATCAAAGCGGTTCAGACCTATCATTTCGTCCTTGTTGATTTTTTGACCGTCGGAAAACCGGGTCAAACGTCCAGGACGTTCGGTAGACTGGAAGGTGTTGGGCGGGTTTATTCAGCGATCCGTGACACCCGGCCAACGCTCAACGCCTTCACCGAAGCTCTGTGCTGTTCATGGGATATATCTCGCCGGACGGGAAGCAACGATTCCGGCATGCAAGGGGGATTCGTTTGTTGTCTATTCGTATTACTAGCCTCGCCGCGAATCCGTGCTATTGTGGCTGGCACAGCTCGAGGTGAGCCTGGGTCCGAGTCGGCGCTTCCTTGGGATACCAGAGAATACTGACATTGCAATTGATCTAGCTGATATCTCCCCGAGTGGCTAGCGACCAGTGGGATTATTGTCCGTTCGCAGATATCGGCGAACTTTATTCCCTGAGAGCAAAGAGACGCTCCCGAGGTCGAGAATTCTCAGTTTTCCTATTGGTAAGATCAACGCTTAGTATGTAATTCCCCTTATGACGACCCCGCCTCTCGCTACTTTTTGGCGGACATCTGTGTGGGAGGACGCGCTGTCGGAGGTATCCATCGTCGAGGGAGCATGGTCACCTCAATTCACTTCGTTTGCGATAAGGGCTCTACATCAGGAAGGAATCAATATCTTTGACAGGTTGGCGGCACGCA
>JANBPK010000790.1:0-49008 GCA_027579435.1 Candolleomyces eurysporus | reverse complement strand
CGNGNNNGGCTGACATCTAAATCTGGCGCTCTTCGTCGTCACCGGCCAAGACCCAAGGAACACAGCCACGGCGCGTCGCCAGCCAAATTGACCGCTCTTGCATCTTGCACCCGACCACCCACCACCCACCACGAAATGGACGTAAATCCAAAGTCGTCGCCCTCGACGTCGCTGGTGAACCTGGAATCGGCGACAGCGACGACCACATCGTTCTCCCAGACCCAGACGAACCGTCAGGGAGAAGGAGAGGTATGGGATTGATGCATGCGTCCACGACTGTGCCGCAATCACTGACAGACGACTCGTTTACCAGACCAATATCTTCGTAGCTGCTCAACGAGGCGACGTCGCCCAGCTTCGAGCTCTCATCGAGTCAGGCCAGGCCTCAGCGACCGACCGGGACGAACAAAATGTAACGCCACTGCACTGGGCCGCAATCAACGCCCATATTGCTGCGTGCCGATACCTGCTGGAACAGGGCGCGGAGGTCGATGCGCTGGGCGGAGACCTCGTCGCGACACCCATGCAATGGGCGGCTCGGAATGGCTACTTGTATATTATCCACCTCCTCATTGCGCACAATGCCGACCCCACGATTACGGATTCGCAAGGGTACAATACGCTGCATCTGGTGACGCACTCGTCGTCGATTATGCCGTTGTTGTATTTGTTGCATCAGCCTATTAATGTGGATTCGAGGGACTCGCAGGGGCACACGTCGTTGATGTGGGCTGCGTACCAGGGAGACGCGTTGTCGGTGGATTTGCTGCTGAGGCATGGAGCGAATCCGAATCTCAAGGATGATGCGGGGTTGACATCGTTGCACTGGGCGGTCGTGAGAGGGAACAAAGTGTGCATTAGGCGGCTGGTAGAGAAAGGGGCTGATTTGAGCGCCAAGGATGGAGAAGATCGGACGCCGAGGGATATGGCTATTGAGTTGAAGAGCTTGGGTGCTTGGAAACGGGCCCTGGAGGAGGGAGGGATGAATGAGTACGGTGTGAAGAGGTCAAAGCCTTTGAGCGACGTGAGTATCGATCGATTATATTTTTGTGAGATTTTTGCTGAATTTCGTTGCAGCGCAATACCAAAATCGCCATCTTTATCTTGCCGACTATCTTTTTCTATCTGATCTTTATGACGCTCTCCATCTTGCCCTGGTATACTGGTATCCTGCTTGCCATGGCAGAGTTCTTCGGGATGCACCATGTGAGCTGTCTTCTCGCTTCGTCGCGTTCAATGGCTGACAGCCCAACAGTTCGTCACCCGAGTTTTGCTTAACAACAACACCTACACTGACAGTGTCAACCAAACACCCTACTTCGCTGGAATCATCACTGCCTCTATCATTTGGGTAGTGTTCTCTTGGGCTACGCGTCTTCTCCAACGTAAGTAGCTTTGCTTGTCTTTAAGCTTGGCACGACCTCACCTCGATTTCACAGAGGCCGAATCACACTCATTATCCCACCTCATGTTTGCATTGTCTGTCGGGCTGTGTGCTTACAACTTCTTCCGTGCAATCACTCTTGACCCTGGGACGTGCCCGAAACCTGCAAGTGACGACGAGCTCAAGCAGATTATCGAAGACCTTGCAAGCGAAGGTCGCCTTAATGGCCAGACATTCTGTATTCAGTGCATGGCGCGCAAGCCTCTTCGGTCGAAACATTGTCGAGTCTGTGACAAGTGTATTGCAAGGAGTGATCAGTGAGTGCACACATGCTTATTGGGTCCTATCGGTTTCTGATGCTCTTCTAGTCATTGCCCATGGGTTTGGAACTGTGTTGGATCTAACAACCACCGGCAGTTCTTGCTGTTTGTTACTACCCTTGTCACCGGTATTGGCTTGTTCGATTACCTCACTTATGCTTGTAAGTGCACTGGCAAACTTCCTGATAGCTCAACATTGACTCCTTGTCTTGTTTAGACTTTACGAATTCCACCATCTCTACCAACCCCCAAGATATTTCACCTTCATGTCCTCTACCCACGGAAATTTGCGCTATGACGACGTACGATCCCTTCTTGGTTGGAGTGGCGTTCTGGGCTACTCTCCAGCTTACATGGACGAGCGTGCTCCTGGCATCGCAGTTCTGGCAAGTCGCCAGGCAGATGACGACACTGGAAGTCTCCAACCTCGGCCGTTACGGCTTTATGGGCGGACGCGGGGGTGCTAGCCTTTCGGGACAGATGGGTCACCGACACCGTCATGGGGGAACCGATCAGATTGTCCCTGGCGTGGATAGCGAAGACGCGTCGGTAGGCGGAGATGGAGCCTCTTCAACTGGTGCTGGTCACGCAGGCCACAAACATTCGCATGGATGTGGGAGTGGGTTCCTTATGAACTTGCTTGGGTTCGATAGGTTCACGAAAGGAAAGGCTGTGGATGGGCTTGCGAGGGCGAGTACAGCGAGCAATCCGTTCGATACGGGTATCGTGTCGAATTGCAAAGACTTCTGGACGAATGGGAAGGAGCTGGGAGTGGAGTATGAGAAGTTGTATGATGTGCCGTTGGAAGGGTTTAAAGAGGCGAAGAGGAGGAGAGAGATGTCGGATGAGGACAATGCTGGGTCGGGTGGAAGGAAGGGGAGCTCGAGAGGGAGGCTCTTCATGGGCTTGCCGAATCCTTGGGGGCCGAGTGGGAGTCGAGCTGGATATGAGCCTGTTAGTCAGGTATGATTGGGTTAGGTTAGACTGTGCTTTGGTCTACTCTCCTTTCCTTTCTCCGACATGCGTTTGTTTGGATGTTCGATCGATACCTTGTACACTTTAAACTAGTTCAAGTATGATACACCCGCCACTACGACTCGGAACTTTCTTGTCGTTGTATTTATCCTCGAGCGATGATGGCGCTGATATACCTGATTATTTTATTCCTGGTTAAAATGTAACACCAGTTCACGTCCATGGTTATACATCTAGGCGTCGGACGCCGTGGAAGCACGTTATATGGGCTGACTGGCGGAAGTGGCCGAATTTAGTTAGTGCATTTTCTTACGCGCCGTTGACGATGACACCGCGTGGATCCTTTCTCTCCTCACCCTCGTGCTACCGGACACTGGTGGACGATGAACGTCTTCTGCAGATCCAAAGCATAGCGACGATCAGATTCTTCATATAGACGGACGCCGAGGCCAGGCTATGTTTAAACTTGCACACCCTTTTTCGCTGGAAGCCCGGTAGTGGAGAAGGAGAGGCTGGAAGACCGGAGGAGCTGGGACAAGAAGGTACATTTCAACAGGGTGTATTGACAGTGCCGCTCATGTCCACAGGTTTTGTGATCTAGGTACATTTGCTCTGGAATGGAGCCTGTGCAGCAGGCGCCTTGTAAACCGCTGCCTCGAACACGAACGCCGAGAATTCGAGGATAAGGACAGGGTTCCCACCCTGGCGACCGATAATTTTATGGTCGCAACCACGTCAAAAACTACTCCATATTTTGATGATGAGCGGTGGAGTGGTAACTCCCAAATACTATTCGGGAAGCGAGGACGAACAACCGTTCATTGCGTAAACGGGAAGCGGTTAAAAAGGTGGCCTTGAATGTGATGCCAGCAGTATTCTGCGCCCCTCGACTTCGATCGAGTCTTCTTTCCCCTCCCCTCTCCTGTGATTGCGTTTGGCTTGCTTTGAGCTTGCCTCCTTCCTCTCCTTTAACCCAACTCATCCACGTTCTTTCAGTCTCTAACGATCATCCACACCCTCCTCACCCTCACGCTCTCCTACTGATCAACGCCTAGCACATTGACCATGAAGTTCTCAATTGCTGCTATACCTGCTGCATTGGCGCTCTACGCGTCGACGTTTGTTGCTGCTAAACCTGTTCTCCCATTCAAGGGACGAGGTTGCATAAATTCGATTTCCGACAAGCTCAAGGCCACCTTGGAAGATGACTTCCGATCCCAGCGTTCATCCCTGTCTTTCTTGACGGGTGGAAAATCCTCTCCACCAGTCGACGTTTACTTCCATGTCATTTCAAAGGATGGAACAGTTGAAGGAGGAAACCTCTCGTGCGTCCATTGATTTGCAGTGTTTCGGGTCAATGCTAATCCACCTAAATACTAGTAACGACACAATCAATGCACAAATGGCCGTCCTCAACACCGCCTATCAGTCGACTGGTGTGAAGTTCAACTTGAAAGAGGTGACCAGGAACCTCAACCCGACGTGGTTCCAGAACGTTGGCCCTGCAAAGTCAGTAATACATGCCTGACCTTCATCGTCGTTACCTAAACCTTCGAAACAGCTCCTACCAGAAGCAGATGAAAGAGTCGTTGAGGAAAGGAGGTGCTGCGGATCTCAACGTCTACACTGTCGCGTAAGCATAATAATTCCACTCTATCGTTACCCAAGTCAAATGCGAATGTGTATTCTCTAGGTTCGGACAGGATCCTGGCCTACTTGGTTATGCTACCTTCCCCGCTGACTACACGAGAGCTCCCAAGGACGATGGCGTTGTCATGTTGCACACGACTGTTCCAGGAGGTGCGCAAGAAGAATTCAACCTCGGCCATGTACGTACCCCTCCCAGTTCCCTTTCCGTGTGTGTGATGGCTGATCCTCATTCTCAACTTCTTTCTACCTCAGACTTTGACTCACGAAGTCGGACACTGGGTTGGGCTTTACCACACCTTCCAAGGCGGCTGCTCTAGCACTGGTGACATGGTTGATGATACACCCGCTGAAGCTTCGCCCGCCAGTGGATGCCCCGTTGGCCGTGACTCCTGCCCCGGTGGTGGTGTTGATCCTATCCGTAAGTTTAATAGCGCACCCCTCAAGCTCCCTCGATCGATCAGTCGACTGACGACATTTTTACGTTTACAGACAACTTCATGGACTATTCTTTCGATAGCTGCATGAATCAGTTCACTCCTGGACAGGGTAAGCGCATGAGGGATCAATTCGCCGTTTACAGGAAGAAGCAAATCGCCGCCCCGCAGCTCCCATCTTCGCCAGCATCTACGAGCGCTGAATCGACCTCGCACACCCTTGAACCTACTACAGATGCTAGCACATCCGCGGCCCCCACTAACACTGATGGTACTAGCACGACCGTCGAGAACACCCCTTCCGAGTCCTCGGAAACCTCGACGGTTACTGATGCCCCCGCCGAGGAGCAGCCTACCACTCCTCCCGTCGTTTGAAGCTACTCCCTGATCAATCTGCTAGTGGCAAAGACTCTTATTGGACGGACATAGTATATATTTGTACGGCTTTCTCTTTCTTCAGCCTTTGCTTATACATGGGACTCTTTAGCTTACTCATAATTGCACGAACTTTTCCCGATACTTGTTGCTTATAAATAGGATTCTGGCAATGAGGATCCCAGAAACATGATGGAGAGCGCGTTGCTTACCAAGATGGGCGCGCCGAGGTAAACGAGTGTTTCCCCGCACGTTCCAAGCCGAGCAGACGCGCGCCTTATTGACAGTTTTTCCTATAAAGCCAGCATTGGGTTTCAATTAAAACAGCTGGCACTCCCTGTCCTTTCGAATTCAGCCAGCATGTCTTCGAAAGAAGCACGTCAGCAACTTCTAGCTCTGTCATGGACAAAGAAGGCCCTCACGCTGTCGTACGTGGTATTTGTCCTCCGTAAGTCCAAGTCCAAACCAGGCTTGTCTTCATATCACCTCTGACACCTATGTCATCTTATCCGAGTAGCATTTTCCTTCCTATGGAAGCTTGCCAAATCTCCCGTCCAACTTCGAGGATACCCCAAGCCATTGAGGCGAAAGATTGGAGAGATATCGCTTCAAGTCGTGCGCGATGGCCTCAGCGTTACGCAGATGAGGTTTCTCCTTAAGGGAACTACGAAGACTGCCTATGAGGCTTGGACCAAGTCAAAGAACGTGGATCCTCAAGAAGAGGTCATTGCGCATGGAGGAAGGCTCCTTTGGGTTGGTAAGGGCCAAAAGGACATCGAAGAAGACTCGAAGGTGGTATTGTATTTTCATGGTGAGTAGCAAGGTATCTAACTGTCAGCACGTATGCATGGCATAGGACGTTGTGCAGTTTATTTTTTCCTCGATTACACGACGTTGACTGACATACGATGCATAGGTGGCGGATACCTTCTTCCCATGCAAGAATGGTCTCTAGATTATTGGTCCACTGCTATAAAGGTCCTCGAGAAATCGAAGAAACACGTCAGTATCGCTGCGCTCGCTTACAGTACGTCTTGGTTCTCTTGTCCTTCAATTTCTCTCCCACCCAGGCATTTCATGCTGAGCCAAGTTCTTCTTAGACCTTTCAGGAGAATCCACATATCCTGTGCAGCTCAACCAAGCCCTTGCTGCGATTGAGCACCTGCTCAAAGTGGGTTACAAACCATCCAACATCGTGCTTGCGGGGGACTCCGCAGGTGCAAACCTGGTCTTCCAAGTCCTCCTACATTTAAATCTGCTTCGCCTCCGATCCACCTCGCAGTCGGACGTCGATGTCGCCGAGACCGGGGTAGCGACTTTCGAGCTCCCGGCTGACTTGAAACTGCGGGGTGCGCTGGGAATATCGCCTTGGTTCCCCGTTCATTCCAAGGAAGCTGCGGCCAAGTCGTACCAAGAGAACAGGGAGAGTGACATCATTTCCCCTGAAGCCTTGAGAGACTTTGCACGAATTTACGCTGCGGGCGTACCTGAATCTCACAAGCCCCACTTCGACTTTGTCTCGACACCGAAGGAATGGTTCAAAGGCTTCGATGCTGTTGTTGACCGAATTCTGGTAACGGTTGGAGAGAAGGAGCTCTTGAGGGACGATATTCTCGAGGTTGGGAGGGGGAAGGTCGCAGAGTATCATCAGGATACGACAATCATTTTGCAGGAGTTTGGAGTGCATGATGACGTGTTTTATGATGTGGGTGTAGGGCTGGACCCTCTGACTACGAAGTTGACGGTGGAAATACTGGAGTGGCTGGAGGCTGTCTTCAGTTAGAGGACGCTGTGAGTTTTTGCATAATCAATGACGGATTTGTATTTGTATTATTTTGAAGAATTAATTGGAGGCACTCTAGAATTCTGTCACTGAAGAGGGACAAAGCAAGTCATCTCGGACTGGCTGGGTGGGAGAAGTTCAATGTTTACAGCTGGATTGCGTAAGTTCTTGTGATGGACGCCTCTTGATCCCTCTTCTTGACGCCAGTTTCAACTTTTGCCAATCTATATAGCAATAGAGCATCAAAGAGGAAGCACATTTGGAAGCTTGTGCATTTCTCCACCAATAAAGTTTTGGAGAGTCTTGTGTAAGGTATGTATGGTGGCCACAAATTTAACTTAACGCTGATTCGAGGCGTCTATTATAAGCGCTTCCCTAGCACACTATTTTTGGACCCCGCGTACAACCGTATTCGTGGGCAACTACGTGCTTTGATCCTACTGTCCGATTCCTGCAGTCGCCAGCGAGCAGAACGGGTTGAGCCTCAAGGGCCGCCTGAAGCTCTATTTCGGGGCTGACGGAATATGCCTCAATAGCCTTCGGCCGAGGTGGAAGTACGTGCCTTTGTTCAGGAAAGAGCAAATACAGAGATAGGAACCAGATTTCGGCAACCTACCTACCACTGACCGCTGATCTAATCTGTCTCCGACTCAGCCTCGGCCTGGCTTTATTGCGGATGCCCTTCAGTATCTCGAAATTGGATGCCGACAAGTCTTTCGCCGGGACTGTTTCGTCTGGAAGGCACCCAGATTCAGGCTCGTTTTAGCCCAAATTTCGTCCAGAATCGTAGGTCACGAACGCCGAATGTGTTGGATATAGCACCCACCTAGCGACCCCAGACTGGTGCTGCGGGCGACGGTGCCGATTTCTATCCGGATCTTAGTTCCGTTTTGCCACCAACGACGCCCTGATGAACTCTGGTTCTGAGTTACCTCGAAATCCATTTTTTCTGTACTCTTGCTTGTGACCCACAGACGAATAGACAGCAGTTCCGATAATCCGACCCTTCCGTAGTTGAAGGCCTCCCGATGGTGCCGACATCGCGTTGATTTTAATCAGAGCGGGCTACTAGGAGCAATACTCCAAAAGTCGCCTTTCGTTCTTGGAACACATAACTGAATTGGTTAGGCGTGGTTCCGGTAATCCGAAAGTTTTTGTGCGGCAGCAGTCCCTGGCGCTCCCCGTACTTCCCCATGTGGTCTGGTCGGGTAAACGGCAAAGTTCACCCCTGGTCACCATTGCGGTCGGTCTGTAAGGGCTATCATACTGCGCCTCGACAGGTTTTTCAGTATAAATGGGTGGTATTTTTGTCGTTTATTCCAGCAATTACTCCTTGGAAACGACTCAAGACAAGACATGGCATCGACTCAACCAAAGCCCTACCTGCGCGAAGCAAAGTTCCCTCAAGACTTTGACGAAATTTTAGAAGTATCTCGGAGGGCGTTCCAAACCGATCCGCCATTTCTTTTCTGCTCTAATGTTAAAGAAGTGAGTACTTACTCTCTTTCGTAAGTCCAGGCTAGCATCGTATTGTTGACGCTTGCCCCCCTTGAATAGGTTCCAGAGACGGGATTATTGAAGGAAGAGGACAACAAGAGGCTTGTTATCTTCCTTGCCTTTTTCTTGCGATGCTGCGTCGACATCAAAGCCCGAATCACTGTCGTCGTGTATCCAGAGGAAGGAGGAAAAGAGAGGATCGCTGCCGCTGCGTGTTGGATGCCTCCAAAGAAGCGAATCGCGTCGTATCAAGTCGGTCGTCTGATTCGTGGAGGAGTCACTGGCCTTTTCAAGGCTTGGGGTCCAACTGGGATTCATGTGAGCATCATAGCCCTAGCCCTTCGCTGATATCCTAATTGCCTATCTTTACAGCGGATGACGACGCAATATACCGACATATCACACAAGTCTTTGCAAAAAGTGTTGAAGAAGCGCGTAGACGATACCTGGTATTTGAATATGGTCATGACGCACCCTGATTATCAGGGACGGGGGTGTTTGTCGATGATCGTTAGAGAGCAATTCAAGCTTGTTCCTGAGGCCACCTATTGTCTCGAAGCCTCGACACCGAAAAGCAGAAACCAATACGCTCACTTTGGGTTTGAGGTATGTATTTCAATGCAGTCTCACCTATTGGATCTTTACTCAATCTGCTCAGGTTCACGGAGCTTTCACTCTGGGGAAAGGAAAGGTGGGAGCCGATGGCCTTCCCGCGAAAGGAGCCGCAGCAACTGGGATGGAAATCTCGCCAATGATCAAGGTGAGTAACACTCCTTTGGCGTTCTTTCTCTTCTGGTGCCGGATTTCATGACTAATATATTTTTTCAGCGGCCCCCCTCGTCCAAATAAATTGATAGCTGGTCGGTGTAGGCTTATTGATAGCTTCGTCGAGGTTTCATAGTGAAAGCTTTTATCGAGAACCCACATACCTAATGTAACATACCTAGTCTTATCCTAACCGTGTTAATTTTCAGCGAGATAGGCATTGCGTTATGCTGAGAAGCAAGAGAGTTCAGCACTCAGGAGTTGAGGATTGAGGGCCAGTATTTTTCTCTCTGATCCAAATGGTGATTGAATATTGATCCGGTAGCGCCGTCATCCCGACGTGAGATTGTCCCGGTGCGAGAGCGCGGGCCAAACCAAGCCCAAACCATCTCACAGCTCTTGCTCCAAAACCAGTCATTCTCCGTCGACGGCGTTGCTTACAAGACATTACCTCAAGGACAGCCGTAAATGACAATGTTCTTAGGATGAGGTGCCAATATTGAAACGATTCGGCTCTCAGGACTATAATTACTCACAGACTAAAGGTGCTTCTGCTATGGCTAGGGCATCTCTCGATAAGCCATCGATACGAATTCGGATGGACTTGTCACGGGTGCTCCTAGCAGGACGTACGTCGGACGTTTGTGGTCAGCATCATCTGGCCATGCATGTTGTCAACTCAGAAGTTTGCTTATCTCCCCGAAGCATACTCTTTCGTCGTATGTTAATGCTGCTTCCGATTGCGATTTCGAGCGGGATACTGATTCGCCACCCAGCTATACATCGTCGTGACGAAATAGGTCTGACTCAAGGAGCTCGAAGATAGGCTTCGGAGTTCATGTGGGTCCTTCGCCGGTGCCCTTCAACCACTCAGAATGCGAGAACCATGGGGTGGCCAAGAATCAGAACCCGAATGATATATGGCGAGTAGAAGCAGATAAAGAGAGAAAGAAGCATTGGATTATGGCGTAGTCTTTGCCACGGAGCATGACGAAGAGCCCAAGAGCTGAATTTTTCGATTGGAGAATTTGGCCCAGCACGGTTCTTCCGGTTCTTTCAATGCTTGGCTGCGACGTTTGTGGTGTGTGTATGTGTGTGTGCATATGAAGGAGGTTCGTATAAGACCCATCAAACCTTCTGGACAGAGAAAGATATTCCCCGACCTACTGTCAACCCCCCTAGTGTCTGCTCCTCTTTCATGCTCTCCAGGCAACACCGCAAGAAGCGGCTCGAGCTTTCGTGGCTCAAGAAAGCTGAGACGCTGCTTCGTCTCTTGTTCATTGTCCGTAGGTCGCCATGTTGGATGTTCCTATCAGGCTAATGTCACTCACCCATCGCGACTGCAGCGCTTGCCTTGCTATGGAATATTGCCGCCTCATCGTTTCGATCGTTCTCAAAGAAGAAGCCATGGAGAAGGCGCATTATCGAAGTAACTTTTCAAACCATGACGGCCCAGGCTTTCAGTACGGCCCAGCTGAAGTACATCGAGAAGCGAGACACCCATGCGACGTATACCGATTGGGTTAAAGCGCGAAATTTGGTTCCTCAAGAGGATAATATTGCTCATGGTGGTAAGATACTCTGGATTGGGAATCGAAGGAGTGAGAAAGTACTCTTTTACTGTCACGGTTAGATTTGTTTCTCGCTACGCATCGATACCTTCGTCTGACAGGTGGTACTATATAGGAGGGGGATTTCTGCTCCCGGTACAGAACTTTGCTTTGGACTATTGGACAGGGATGTTGGAGAGGCTTCGTCAATCTGGAAAGGACGCGAACATCGCGATGCTCGCCTATAGTCAGTCATATTATTTCCAAATTTACTCTGCGTTTTCTCCATTTAACTTTGGGACCAAAAACATCTAGGCCTTTCAGATATAGCCACCTTCCCTACGCAACTCGAGCAGGCAGTCGCTGGAGTCAAACATATTCTCCAATTAGGATACGAACCCGCTGATATAGTTCTCATCGGGGACTCAGCCGGGGGTAACTTGATCTTTCAAATGCTGCTTCACATCCTCCATCCTGTGCCTACAGTCGATCATCTCGGACTTCCCAACAATTCGACTTCGTTGTCGAAATTTGCCGGCGCGCTTGCGGTATCACCCTGGCTTAGCCTAACGAGCACTGCGGCGAAGTCATATCAGGAGAACAGGGATGTGGACATCATCACTGACGCCGGGCTCAATGATCTGGGGAGGGTTTATCTTGAAGGGGCACCGCTATCTGCGTACCCCTACGTAGACCCCGCATCAGCCGCGTCTGCAACGTGGTTTAAGGGCATCGGGGAGGTTGTTGATCGGGTCTTGATCACCGCTGGGGAAAGGGAAAGTCTGAGGGATGACATTATCAAGGTTGGAAAGTATGTGGTAGAGAATCACCCGGCGGGAACAACAGTCATCGTGCAGAAGGGAGGGGTGCATGCGGATATGTTCCTCGATGTTCCTCTGAGCCATAGCCCTCCAGTCAAGCTAACAGAGGATATCTACGAGTGGCTTAGAGACGTGTTACGTTGACATTGTCATATTCTTCTTTTGTTCTATCTAGATAAGCTTATCGTCGAAAACGTGTTTTTCTCTTTCTGAAACTGGGATTGCCCTGTACATACATAATCACTGACCACCTTTCAGTCCACCTTAGTGATCTGTCATGAATTACCATCAATTCCTTACGAGACCGTTTCACTCGGTACCGCACCTGTAATGCCATCATTGGCAAGATATCAACGCCATAGGTGGGCTGTGTCTTAAGTTGCAAAACATCAAACTTGCGACGGAAGCAGTTTAATTGAGTGCTTACTAACTATTTGAAGCGATTCGAGGTACCAGTGAGCTCAGGTCGGGCTCCAGTTATTTGGTTTGGATGCCCGGGTCCAAAGCCCTCTCAGAGGTGCCGGACTACCTTTTCATTACTAAGAGCCATTTTCTCTTCATTTTGTCCAGAGTATATCGGGGTTTTCCCCCAAGCACTCCGAAGACTTGGAAAAAATGGGCGCCTCTTGCAGCGCCTAGGGTAGGGTCTATTTGTCTTTGCTTAGCTGAAAAGATGCCGGCATCTCCCGACAAATCCACACGCGACCACGACGCGTCCTAAATTGGGTCCTGCTCTGAGTCGGTCACGGTCACAACCAGCCACTGGCAGCAACCCTAGCTCTCAGCGAGCATGGAGTTTGACGACGAAGACCTGGCAAGGTCGGTGCTCATGATCCTTCATCATATCCCAGAAAGGCTCAAGAGCGTCCAGAGCTTTGGCTTTAAGCCTTGAGGATCAAAAGAAGAAACCAGAGATAATCACCATTGACGACAGCGACGACGAGCAGCCCGCTGACGACGAAGAAGCCGCATTCCAGGCTCAAATACGGAAAGCCATTGAAGAATCCAAGGCTGAATCATCGAAATCCTCGGTACAAGACACGTCAAAGCCTCCACCATCCCAGGTACCTCAGGCAGCGTCCTCGTCGACAGGTGTTCCCTCGTTCCTTGCACAGAGAGCTCAACTAGAGAAGGAACGCTTGGAGCGTCAAAAGAAGCTACAAAGTCAATCACAAAGGGTTATGTCCAAGAAGCCCGAGAGTGTTGCAGATTCTGACGCTGAAAGCACTGAGGATGAGGATGAAAGGCCCAGTAAACGGCGACACATAGCCTCTTCAAGCTTCACAGGGACGCTTTCCCAAGAAGCTGGTGGCTCGAAAGTATCTCAACCAGAAGATCAGATTTTCTGGAACGGTGAGCTCCGGCAGACCGCCACCCAGTTCGCGGAGCCTCGTGCAGACGGGCAGCCTACCTTTCGCCTCACCCAGATACTTGGACAGGTACAATTGACTCCCCTGACATCGATAGATTGTTCACGTTTGTTTCTTGCTTCAGAAATCAGAAATGGAATTTGCTATCATCTCTTCCTACTCCTTGGATTTGCCGTGGGTGTACCAGTTCTTTGATCCCTCAGTGCCCGTTATCCTAGTCGCGCAACCGGATGCAAACGGGCAGGCAAGTATAAAGAACGTTCTTCCTCATTGGATTAAGACGACGCCACATTTGCGTAACGGATTTGGGTGYCAACACATGAAGGCAAGGCCGTTTCCTCTCTTCGCTGAATCCGGATCCTAACAGCYGTCTTCGTTAGTTTATGCTCGTGAGTGAGCTTTTATCAAGTTTTCCACACGCTCTTTCTCAGCTGCTGCCGTAGCTCTTCTATAAGACAGGAAGGCTCCGTGTCGTGGTGTCGACAGCGAACCTGATTGCGTATGATTGGCGCGACATGGAAAACGTAAAGTTGTCGAACAAACCTAGTCRCTTTGGCACTGATGSACCRTCTGTGAACAGTCCGTATGGCTTCAGGATRTCCCTCGCAGACAGTCGCCGATCCTYCATGACCCCAARGCTGAYGACTTCCCAGCAACGCTYCAGCGTATGCTTCAYTCTATCAACGTTGTCCCAGCACTTAGAACAATAATCAACGATAATGTAAGGCTCCTCGCAAAGACAAAGYATTCTAGCTTATTTCTCTTAGCACCCCAATTTGCCCATCAAGCTCGTGGACGAGCTMAGGCAAAAGTGGGATTGGTCGAAGGTGAAGGTCCAYCTGGTTGCGTCGATTGCCGGCAARCACGAGAGTTGGCCCAGTGTCATCAAGTCTGTATCTCCTGCTTTACCTGGACGGCTCCTGACAGTAGCATAGGACCGGGCACCCTCGTTTAATGATGGCAGTGCGCAAGATGGGCATGAGGACAGGGAAGGGTCCAAGGACGAAAACCCTAATGCTCGAATGTCAGGTAAAGTTCYTCCGATTTGTGTGGCGAATTGATTCGCTCAACTGATKACTTAGGGGTCAAGCTTGGGTAACTTCACCACCCAGTGGATGAATGAATTCCATTGGTCTGCCCGGGGAGAGTCAGCCGAGGACTGGTTRGACGAATCCAAGAAACGACGRGAGAAACTTCCATATCCACCAATTAAGATCGTCTTTCCAACGAAGAAAACGGTTCAGGAYTCCRCAGCAGGGGAACTTGTAAGCCTTTCTWGACACAGGGCTAGACCGCGTCTTGTAACTTACTTTGACTGCCCTCCTAGGGTGGCGGGACCATATTCTGTAGGAGAAAGCAGTGGGGCACRAAGAACTTTCCTCGAGACAACTTCTACGACTCCAAAAGCAAGGCTGGTCCCGCACTGATGCATTCGAAGGTGACCATGGGTGTTATCCGTATCAGGCACCTTGAGACTTACAAGCCTTAAATGGTAAAAATCCGCAGATGATCATCGCTACGCTCCAGAGCAACGCATACACGGAAAAGAAGTCGAGAAACCAGGAACCCTCGGACTCGGAAGATGAGGTTGACGACGACATTCAGGAGGTTGAACCTGGGATCGGATGGATCTATGTTGGTTCACACAACTTCACGCCTTCTGCGTGGGGGACGTTGTCAGGGAGTTCGTTTAACCCCACTTTAAACGTGAGTGCCTTTTCTCAGATCGTCCGACGTGGTGATATTGAAATGCAGCACTAGATCAATAACTACGAGGTTGGCGTCGTCTTCCCTATCAAGGACGAGGCGGAAGCTGCCAAGCTCGCATGCTTCCAGCGGCCCCCTAGGAAGTACGCTACGGGCAAAGATGAGCCTTGGGTAAGTGGAGCTAGTTGTTAAAAATCATGACCTTCCATTTATCACCTACATCTGCCGCCGTCCAACTACAGATACAGGAGGAATCCGTTTACCATCAAGACGAATGACCTCGTTTGAGTMGAGGTACCATCATCAAACTCAATCTTAATACTACATTCGTCTGTGAGAGTAACCCTATATACTGGGTGCCAGTGATTAGATGATACGTAAATAAATATATTGGGAGAGAGTTTGTTTGTTTCGGAGGGATTGATCATCTTGCATCTCATTCCTGGAAACATTTGATCTTGTTAAATGCACTGCATAAGAAACCGCCATACCCAGAGTGCTATCCGCTGTGTTTGATCAACTGAACGTGGTGTTTATCGGCGTCAAATTCCGCAAGCCTGCGCATGCGCAGGATTCGAAGGGTTATCATTCTTCGGTTATTATACTACAGCAGTGTTCATTAATGCTACAAGAAGAGAATGCAGAAATCCAGATACAATAACGAAATTAATCAGGTCACCGAGTTGAAGGGTGGCCGTCTGAACCGGTAATGTAAGGTAGATACGGATGAACGTAGGGTAGAACTAGTAGGCTGTGTGTTGTACGGAATAATAAAGATACTCTAGAGTTAAATAATTTTATTGCTGTTTGTCCAGGAGAAGTGAATGAGATGAGACCATGCTGAGTTCATATTGAGCGTCCAAAAATGCGATCCAACTCGGTTGCGAAAGCTTCCTCGACTGCCTTGCGTCGGATGTTGCCCTTAGTTGCTGTCCGAGGAAGTGTACCGCGGGGAACGACGACGACCATGTTGGGGGAAGTAATGCGCTCATGGAGGTAGCGTCTGCTATGGAACTGGCGAGTCTTCCGGATGATTTCTTTCTTGAGCTTATCGTGATCCATGTCGGAGGTAGGCTCGATGAACATGACAGGGGAAGGGCGTCCAGAACCCACAACGACGCACTCAGCGATGAGCCCCGGGCACATCTGGCGTGCGTTGTCCTCGATCGCCTTGGTGTCGCATCGGAGGCTGGTCTCGGACTTGATCCAATCGTCATCTCGGCCACGGGACACGTACCATCCAGATGCTACTTCCTGGAAGAGGTCACCGGTGTGCATATGGCCATCTGCACTCCTTAGCGAGACGTCTGGGCAATCCGGAGAGTCGGAGAGGATCACCAGCTCGTAAAGTGCGGCCGAGGACTGGTGGACTGCTTCGGTGTTGCCGGAAATGGGTTCGAATCGGTACGAGGTTCCAGGAAGGGGGGGTGAGCAAAGCTGGATTTTTTTCATGACCTCCGGAGATCAACATCCCTCCGATTTCGGTGCTGCCGAATAGATTCTAGAGAAGCAGATTAATTATCTGAGCACAATTAGGGGAATGCTACGAAGCTTACCCTTAGCTTGAGACCGTTTTTAATTGCCCACTGCTCGTCCTCGCGCGAGATGGCGAGTCCACTGTACACGACGTCGTCGAGATTGGCAAGGAGCGAGAGGAGCTTGGCGTCTTGACGCGAGTTCTTGAGATGCATCCCAAGCCAGGAACCAAAGGCGTTGAGGCGATTGAGTCCACATCGATGGATCATGTCGATCAATTCCTCGGAGGAGTAGTTCAACTTTGTGGGTTGAACGACACAAGAGCCATGTTGCAAAGTTCCAAGGAACACTGTGAAGAAAGGTCCAATTAGACTAAAGCGGCAATCAGATAATTAATATCACTTACTGAATGTCTGAGCGATGTGGCTCATGCTTCCACTGTAAAATACGCTTTAGACTAGACCAAAGGTAGGCGAAAGTGAGTACGTACATGAATACCGTAACGTCCTGACGTCCAGGATTCCGAGGTCTTGAAATGTAATTGGACTTTTGCACCACGGTGTTCAGCCAACGGTAGCTGCACGGGACAAGCTTTGGGCTTCCTGATGTTGAACCGCTGGTATGGAAGATGAAGGCGACCTCGTTCTCGTTGGCAATGGGGGCAATGCGCTCCAACTCTTCATCGACGGACGCAATTTCACTTGTCTGAAGCGCTTGATACACAGGTAATGTGCAGTTGGAAAGGACCGACTCGAAGCAGGCGTCGTATACGAGAGCCCTGGCGTCGGCCTTACGAAGCAACTCATAGACGACCTCTGGATTGGGCAGCCTCAAGCTGAACATCTGAGGGATGTAACCGGCCCTTGAGATTCCGTAAATGTGAATGCAGTCGACATATGTCAGACCGCTCAGCCTAACGATAATCGGTCAGTCGATGCTCAGAAAGGCTAATTGAATGGAACATACCACAGGCCGATTACAGACCGACGAGGAATCCCCTTCCTTCGTAATGCGCGGGCCCAGTGCCTTGCGTACCGCTCAACATCTCGCTCGAATTGACCGTATGTGATTGTCGACCATTCCTCAACGCGACCGGATGAAGGGCAGACATGAGGGATCCTGAAGAGGGGGGAGGCTGAGTGAAGGGATGTGCTGCGTTGGTAAACCTCAAGATGAGACGTGAGCATCGTGAGCGACGGAAGATGTGTTGGATAGAGGAGGTATGACAAAAATCGACCATCTTACACCTTTCCTTAAATACGAAACCGTTTAGAAGTAGAGGAACCCGAGTCACATCCGGGAATAACTGCAAAGCTGATGTCAACTACGGCGTCCATGTCAGTTCTGGGATCTTGAATAGCCTCTTCATCTGGAAGCATAAGCTGAAACACTGAGTCCATGGTAGGTACGCGCCCGTGGATCATTATGGCTTGCGGACCCATTCTGACTCGATCCGAGATTCAGCTAGAATGGCAATCTCGATAGATCTGAGTCAACAGCTCAAAGGTGTAATCAGCACTCGAGGTTGATCACAATCTTCCCGGAAGTCACAAAATCTGTCCATTGATTCTACTGCCCGTTTTATGGCCAGAATATCAGTGATATGAAGGGCGCATTGCTGGCAACTAGGGGGGGGCTAACCTGTGAAACTCGGCCTAAGGACAACAGCCACAATGGAGAAATTCGGTGATGAATGGCGCGGACTTCACTGCAGTCGTCGAACCGCTCACAGCCTCAGATGAGCAATCACAGAAAATGAGAGAGAAACAAATTCTTCCTCCGACAACTGTGGAGGATGAATATGCTCCACGTGACATATCATGTCAATTCCAAAATAGGATGACAAAAATACGCTATGTTTTCGAGCCCAAACATAGATGTTACCTGGTAAGATTGCCCATAAATAGTCAAATCGAGGACCAAATTGGTTACTCTATTTCTCTCAATCAAGGACAATTGTTGTACACTCAAGCACCCACAAGTGGGTGCATCAGAGCCAACGTCCTTCTCTGGTCGATGTAGGCGTATTATGWACGAAGACGAAAGGTCCATACAAAAGGAAAAATAGACGTTGCCAAAAAAAATAACTATGTTGAATTTTCCCTCCGACGAAAGGATTGATCTCACAAGTGTGGGCCATCTAGCTCTAGTAGTAAAGCCGATTTCACTAAATTCGCAGAATATTGTCTTTTCGGACCTTCACATCGTTCTCCATTGTCTACATACTTACTTTGAATTGAGGTCGACGTCCCATGAGGAGTACGAAGAGCGGCTCAATTCGTGCACCGACAACGGGTTCATTGATTTCCACACCTTTTCTAGATGAAACCGCAGTACGCGGGCTAAAAGTGCGGAAANTTTCTGGGTTGGCATGTACCTCCTTGGAGAACGGCGAAATCACCACAGCAGTGATACGGAGAGTGACTATTTCATGAGCCACTCACCTATTCTCCTTGTCCAAATCGAATAGCATTCGTCAATGGTGAACCGTCTTTTAATACGAGTATTACAGCGTATGTTTTACTCGAGATCGAATGTTTGGACCTTCGGAGAGAGGACTCTGTCACTTCCAGCGGTATGCGTGCATTATCTAGGCTATGCATGAAGAAAGATCCTTATCTTTGCGGTAATAGTGCTTGCTCATGATCACTGGTACCGGTCTATAGAATGTTTGGGCGCCCTTGACTCAGCCTCGGCTACAGGCACCTTGAACCGAAGCTGTGCAAACAGTTTGTACCTATTGTCCTGCAGCTCTATCACTATTGTATGAGCTTGCGCCATGGACTTGTCTTGCTGGGGCGAGATACATTGCCGCCTGAGTACCACCAGCTTACCTGGAAAGCTGTGGTAAATGTGACAGATGTACATCTTCGTGACTTCAAGGCTCAACCTGTGCCGAATGGAAGAATCTACAATTCTGATTCTCATCCAGCAATCAGCAGTTCGATGCCAAATGGACGAATTCGAGGTTAATCTTGAATTTCTTTCGACGATAGATTCCAGAATCGACTGCTCGCCGAAGACTCAGACTCAGAGCCTAGGCCAGACATCGTTGTTTGCACATTTCTCCTCTCGATGCCCGTCAGGAGGTTTCCTTCATGCAGTAGCAGCAGCGAAGACGGGAACCACTGAAGCCTTTATGGCGTCTCCTACCTCTCCTCGTCACACGACTGTGCATCCAACTCCGGCTAGTATCTCTATCCATTTCGATGGCCAGCGCATTCTCCTCCGCCAGGTAGACTCAGAAGAGCCTAAACCGTCGACTGGTGGCAGAATCGACACTGTGACTGTTGTGGCTTATCCTTCTGGTATCTTTTCGACGCTTCCTCCGAGCCAGTACCATGATTTTTCGGCGACTCCGGTACAGACACTCTCCGCGTCTTCGCCTCAGCTCCCACTCTCTGCCCGCCCAACGGCTTCCAACGCTATCGATGAACCTTCGTCTATTAGTCCTTCAACCTCGTTCAGCCCTTCTTCGCTCTCTTATTCACAACCTACCGCGACAGATGTGGAAACACTCTCAGAACAAGGTTCAATAACCGGATCCTTCTCGAGCTCTAGTTTTCAATTTCGCCCCACCCCGGCCATTACTCTCGGAGGATTCAATAATACCCAAAACTCTACAGGAGCACGAAATTCTGGATCAATCCTCGCACACCTCGACCCTCCGGTTTACGTTGGAATCGCCCTCGGGAGTATCGCCGCCTTCGCCGTTCTGTGCGCTATGGTGGCCTGGTGTATCCGGTTTTGGTACAGCCGACGCAGACGAAAGAATTCTGCCATTGAGGTGCCCTGGGCCCAGTCACATAACTGCGACTTCAACGGGTTGGAGGCTGGGGGTAACGCTCCCGCCGACTGGCACGCAGATTCCAGTTTATTGCCCGGAAGCAGCATGACTGACCTAGGGAGACAGCCCGCTGTACGTCATTGGATTGCTGGCCGCAACGCTGAAGAGCCACGACGCAGCGATGGCTACGGAGGAGATGTGCCGGGCTTTCTTCGCGGTCACCGCATTCCGAACCCCCAGTTCTTTTCCGAGGGAGCCGGAGGAGGAAANCCTTGGCCTTGTTGTCGAAAANTTACAAGACGCCGCGACCCATTCGTGAGTAAAATACACAGCTCGTCAACTTTCCTTTGCGTTTGGTTAATCAAAAGCTTTCAGGTCAGAGTTTGGCTTTGAGACCTGATCGAATGGGAGGCGAATACGAAGTCGGAACGCCACGGGAAGAACACCCAGCTCCTCGATATTTGAGCTTGAAAGGAGACGCTCTAGAACTGCCATGGAGTCGGAACAATAGCGAGCGTGCTCCTTCGCCCCCTCCATCCTCGGTCAGCGGTANGAGCGTCTGCGGCGTGCGAGCAAACCTGCTAGGCAGANCTTTGGCGCGATCTATCCCTTCTGATCATAGCGTCCAGAGCGTACGACCACCTGCTCCTGTGCCAATACAGGCAAAGCAAGAAGGATGGGCAGGATCTATCACATCTAACCTTGTCAACGCGTTCAATGCTGTGGCGGCCAATATCCATACCTTCAAAGGGGATGGCGAGGCACACGACATGCTGACGCCGAAACCTTCGAGGCGAGGTACAGGGCGGAAGTCTACCCTCCATGACAGTACTTCTGATCCATCCATGGAATGTTACTTGGAACGTTCTAGCCCCAACTCTCCTTCGAGGTTGTCCACGGACTCGTCGAGTGAACCTTGGACTTTGGAGGAGTACGCTGATGGTACCGGAGTTGTTCACCTCAATATTTCCCCTTCGAAGCGACGGCTCGATTCATCAAGCTCAACTCAATCGCCTTCTCGCTCCCGTTCCACCTTCCATCCGCCCTCTTCTCATTCCAGCATCCCTCTGGTGGCGTCTAATATACCACAAGCGGCACTTCTTAGACCTGAAATATCACATCACTTCCGCGCCCGGCCCGATGACCAGGTCTCTCGCGAATCTTCGTACAGCCAGCAATCGTCCTTAGCCTCCACCAACGACACTGCCAGCTTCGCCTCTACAGAACCTCTTAGTTTGACCAAAAAACGGCGGAAGAATCTCAGTAACGAAGCCAAGAAAGAGAAACAATCGCCACTGGCGTCTTCTCACAGGCGCCCGTCTCTGCTTTCTCGCTTATCTTCCACTTCTTCGGCGACGTCCTGGAACTCCCAAACCTCGTTAACGACGAAAAATCGGGCCACAGAGGCTCTCAGAGTTCGCAAACGAACTCCCTACTCCAAAGAGCTAGATTTGCGATAAATCGCTCTACTGAGCGTTCCTTTGCTTTTTTNGTCCGGATGTATGTACGAATGGGACTTCATTTTCTGCTCTCTGGATCGTCGACAATCAAAATGTTCGCCTTATCCCAAGTTGTCATTCAAAGTGGTACAGCACCATAAACCCATGCACTTTCGGCGCTGGGATTTTTGCAAATCTTCTCAAGCTGAGTTATGTGCGGAATGTTCAATAGAAGTAGGATCTTTGACTTAGCTTCGCCATTCGGCAGACTCCATTTGAGCCAAAATATCCGCCTTTCCGCAGGGCCACGCGTCCGCTTAATATGTTTCTGCGATAGCGCATAGCGCCTTACTAGGCTGAAGAGGGACAAGGCGTGCCTATGTATTTACATACCGCAATCATTACAAATTAGAAATGGAAGTGAGAGTCGGAGGGAACCGAGGTATCTGCACAGAGGCGTCATCATCTGACAACGATAACGTTTCAGAAAAAGTAAAAGTGTGGGGTGAAAGCATGATTACGGTCGTGATGGGTATCCGTCAGCCTTGTACTTACACATCAGCTGTATCAGTCATTGGGGATCTGCGTTATGATGACCTATCCGCCCTTATCAAGCTTTAGAGGTGCACAAATGCGCATATAGTGGCACAGCGGCGGAGGTCAGTGGAGACAACCGACACGGAATGAGACACCGATACGGAATTCAATTCATTTCCCTTATGTATCTCTGAAGTTTCTGGGGAGACTATACTTCACTTGGTCTAAAGATTTTCCTGATACACGTCACGGAGGAGAGACAATACAATGCAGATAAGAAGTGATGTGGGCTCAGGTCGCAGTAGTGGGCGCTTAGGGTACCGAATTACGCATCACCCAAAGATTTCCGGCGTTTCATGCAGGAGCTTGGAGCAAGAGGAAAAATATAGTGTCTGGTGGCAATGAGTCCGTCTCAGGTTTAATTTAAGCCTTCGGCATTGTCCAAGTCGTCATCGTCACTGCGGCCTTCTGCATGATGCCTATTCCGTTGAGGCATCCTCCGAGCTCGAATTCCGTCCCGGGCCCATCCATCATCCATCATGATGGCCAGTGGTGATTCGGAACAGCGCGACTGTACGCGGTGCAAGTTGTGGGCGTATGAGTGCGTCCACCAAGATAACCATTCTGCTAAGATTTCGCCTTCGCGGAGACAGAAAATTGACGAGGCAATTCATCTAACAACGGTGTTAGCCATAGCAGCGTTGAAACGTTATCTTTCAAGAACTGTTCAACATAAAAGATCGATATCGTTGAGGCTTCCATATTTGACTTCATACAGAACTCCGTCGCAAATCCCCGTCCGGGGAATCGAATTCGAAGCACGACAATATGACACTTGAAAGCTGAAAATAGCAAGTACTATCAAACCTTCCATAGTACAAGTCAAGTCGTTTGTCGACACGAAGGTCACCCCTGCCCGTATTATTGCCAACTCGCAACTTGCAAACACCGTGTATGCTTCTCTTGTTCACTCGGAGCACCGAACGAAGCGAGCGCCGTCAGCTTGTCGCCCTGTCTTGTCATTTCTGCAAGCACCACCACTGATATCTCAATGAGTTTAATTGAACTCTATTCGAAGAGTCCGTGTGCCTGTGGAATCACCCGAGATAGAGGTAAGGGTAGGTAAAGCAAGTCAAGGAAGGCGTTTGAGGTTTCCAGTCCAAGCGAAGCACTTGACAGATGGTTCTCAAGCCTCTCTAACAAAACCGATATCCTAGTATGCAACACGTGCACGAATAGCACCCTCCCCCGCAGGGCGTCGGCGGTGAGTGAGCGCTCTCAAGAAACACAAACAAACTCGGCTAGTCTACGCCTCTATTCAGAATCCATCCGCAACCTTGAATTCGCCGAAACCTTCCAAAACCGGAGACGATATATGATTGACAGTATCATCATTTGTAGTCTTACGGAGTAGATATGTTGGCATCATCCTGATTCCTGGATCATCCTGTCCCGATACCCAAGTGTTATGGGCTCGTAGACGTAGGCGATCATCCAATTTGATGGTTGTGGGCGCTCACGGATCCATATACTGGCCATAGCCATGGATTCGACAGGGTCTGGGCGGCGGCAGCTCTGCTATCCTTATCCTTTCTCAACAGTACAGATATTCCCGCTTGCTGGGTATAGCTGAAACTACCGACTTAAAAAAGGGTCGCTTCGTTTCATTGCTATCTACGTGCGTCGGTTGCAGTCGGATAGCGTTTACCGTGTTGCGTGTTGCGGTGCACATCCTCCAACCGAGTGAAAGTGTGGCCAAATTGAATGGTCGGCGTCTTGAGAGGGTCACTGCCACTGCCACCCAGTTGCCAACCGATGCCGCGAGCACGCTTGTTATTGAGGAGGCATTTGCGCAAGATGGTTCCGCGCCCAAGGCTATCCGCAACTTACGCCGTGCGGCGATTAGTGCTAAGGTCTAGACTATAGCCCCGGCAATAACTCCCAAAAACCTTACTTGAAACCAAAAGCACTCTCAGGAAGGAATGCAATATGTTCATTTGAGGAACAATGAGCACAGGCAATGAAAAAATAATACAAATGAAAGCAACTTCTATCCTTCGAACCCCGATACAAAGCAACCCAAGATTTACTTCAACTGTAGAGGAGATATGCGGGTTTAGCATCGACAGGAGACGCGACAAGGTGGATGTTACTCACGTTCTTTCCATCAGCCCACTTCTTACCATCGACCTCGAGGTCCCAGGCAAGAGCACCCTCGAAGAAGGCCTTGTCAGCGTCGTTCGAGAGGTCGAGCTTAGTGTAATTGTATGATTCCCAATCAGGAGCAACGTTTACAACGGGCTCGTATTCAGGACCACGGGTGATGAAGACACCAGTGATGATCGAGTTGTTGTTCTCGCCGAGCACACCAACTGAACCGAAAATGTATTTGCGAGCAGCCTCAAGACGGTTGAAGAAGCCAGTGATCTGGTTGGAGGACATGAAGACCTGGGTCAACTCCTCGTTGTACTTGAAGTCGACTCGCCAGATGGAGTATCCAGCGGGGTCGTTGCTAGAAAAATTCAGACGTTTGCATTAAACTGGAGCGATAACGCAAGAGACTCACTTCTGGTAGAACCACTCCAGAGCACCACCAGCACCACGGGTCTCCTTGTTGGAGTATGCACGCTTCCAGTCCTCAAGGTTCAAAGTTGACTTGGGGAGGTCATCGAGAGGGTTCTTGGCTTTGGGCTCGGGGGGCACATCAGGCTCCTCTTCGTCGTCCTTCTCTGCGGGCTTGGGGGCAGCCTTGGGTTTGGGAGCTGCAGCGGGCTTGGGGGCCTTGGGCTCCTTGGCGGGGGGAGTGAATTGGATAGCCTTCTCAGCGTAGTTGATAGGGCCGTAAATGTCCTTGACCAGGGGCTGGTTGGCGATGGTTTCGAGGTGTCGGACAAGGTTGGGGAGCTTGGTGCGGGCAGCGGCGTCAACAGTGAGACCGACAGCCTTTTGGAAGATGACAGCAACCCAGAGGTCAGCGAGGGTGATGCGCTCGCCGACGAAGAAGGTTCGGGTGGAAATGTGCTGCTCGAGAGTGTTCAAGGCGCGTGTTTGACGCTCAGTGAAGGCAGTGTGGGCCTAATTGGCTAGTGAGCACGATAGAATCCAAAAATAAACCGAAGATACGAACGGGCTTGCTGTAGGGGATGGTGTTGGTGGTAATGGCGCGAGTGAAGTCGGTGTAGATATCAACTTCAGTGTCGGAGAGGTGGATGAATTGCTCAATGAGAGCAGCATCTTCTGGGGTAGTGCCCAAGAGGTTGGCATTCTTCCCAAGGCCGGCAACTGAAAGACAGTCAAAGTCAGGACCACGAAAATTCTCGCATTCCGACAAGAAGCCAGAAAAATGCCGTGACGCCCTAGAGCACACGGTGACGCGACTGATCGATAGCCAGGTGCTATTGATCGATTAGATAACTGATAATGACTCACTGTAGCGGGCGATAGCAGTGCTCTCATAGAGCTTGAAGCCATCGGCGCCATCCCAGGCAGGAATCTTGCCATGAGGGAACTTGGCAAGAAAATCCGACTTCTTGTTGTCGACATAGTGCTCGTATTTCTCTGGGAGCGCGATCTCAACACCACCAAGAGCGGCAGCGGCCCTGATCTAATCTCCAGCGGCGTCGGGGTCAGTTCTCGCCCTCAAACCGGGCTCTAGACAGCAATACGCACGGCCTTTCCCTTCCATTGGACGTCGACGGTGTAGAGGGTTCCTGCTGGGGCCATTTTGAGAAGGAGGTAGTGGTAGAAGGAAGAGAAATTTTTGGAACTCTTTAATCAAATCGCGAAATCATCTTGTGGTCCTCGCTGCACGTGCTGATCTTAAGGGCAGGCTCATCCGTCGCGTCTCCTCAGAATGGCGCAAACGCCCCTAGGAATTCCAAACAAGTGTTGGTACACATTGAATAATACTACAGTACGAATAATGGTTGATGCCGACGAAGTGCAAAGTACAGGTAATAATGATATGCTCGTCAGAATGTGCAGGATGCCAAGATGTGATGCGATAACAAGGTCGTAAATGCTAAAGGGCCCGGTAAGGCGGTCGAAGTCGAAGGTTTTTCAAAAAATGGGCCCCGGAGGGCAATGGAAGTTCGAAAGCGATGGTGATGCTATGGATGGTGTGGTCGTGTTGGATGATCATGGCTTCAAGAAATCTGCAAAAGAGTCCAAACCGTAAGCCTATGCTAGAGCTGCAGAAGATGGCGAAACTACTAACCATAGCAAATCCAAAAGCCGTCAGACCAAGCTATCTAGGCAATGGTGCAATAGCCACCGCTGCCAGAGCTGCCATCGCCTTCAAAGTCGGCGGGGATGTCCTTGTTGAAGACGACACAGTAGCCGCCAGATCCGGAGCTGCCATCTCCCTCCTTGTCGGCTGGGATATCCTTGGCGAAGATGACGCAGTAGCCGCCAGAGCCGGAGGAGCCGTCGCCCTCAGCGTCGGTGGGGAGTTGAGTGGGCTTGATGGTGGTGAAGGAATCCATTTGAAAAATGAATGAGTGATTGGGTAGTAGTGCTCCGAAGAAGAGACTGTTGCAATCGATGAGGCTCAGTGAAGAACTGGGGAATCAGTTCGGGACTCGGTCTGACATTTTATACCCTCGTAGACCAAGCTCCACTTTGACACTCAGGCTCTCCCGATCTTTCTCTGAATGTTCCCTCCGCTACCCATCCTCGATTTAATTGGACGAATCGGTCAGCTGCAACAATAATCGAGGAAATTTCCATGACCGCCGATGGAGCAGAACATTCAACCTTGACCCCTACGGTAACGTAGTGAACTGGTCAAGGACCGCGTGTGGGGATTGTTCCCGACAACAATAAGCATTGCAACTGTCTGTCAGGAGTGATTAGAGCTTGCAGGTGCATCGTGCACTTAATCCTAGACCATCGCAACCGACTTCCATTTTCATGATCGGTTTATTGTTGTCCGGCGTTCTAACGAAATCAACCGGAGTGGGCGTCTAGCTTAGCCGCCCGAGCTAGACAATAAGAGCACGAGTCACCAGCAACTAGAGCCGTCCAGCGTGGCTAAGCGCCTACGTCATTCCTGGGCACGCAAGGAAAATGAGAGAAGATTATGTCAAGGCCTCCTCGAGCTTAAGCGAGACTTGCTTTGACTGTTGCGTTATCAAAAGTCGAAGATCCGCTCGGATCAGGCTACACTTCAACCTGAACCATCGACCAGCAGTGTCTCCCCAGAAAGTCAGAGTGCAAACTCAAGGAGGACCTTCTCTAGGAAACTACAATTGTTAATAGAATACGACAAAGAGCCAGGGTCAACTGAATTAAATTCAATTGAATAGATCTGGAAGTAGAGGTGACCTGCGAGCTGATTCCTGTTCATTGAGGCGATCCCAATCATCGGATATGAGCCCGAAAGACCGAGTATAGCTTAGCTCCGTCTCCGTCTATTGTCCCTGTCGGTTATCGCCGGCCTCACCCACTTTATGCATACACGAACGGTCATCAGGGCCTATTTTGGTCAATTCAAAACAAAATGAACGTTTCCTGGGAGCAAGCTGTGGGCTGAGCAAGCTGTGGGCATACAGGTAGGGCCCCTGACCGGGCCCGCAATTTGAACACCTTTTTCGGCGTAGGCTGTTGACCGCTGTGAATCCGCTTGTCCGCCACACGTACATACAGAATTGATATTCCGTTCAAAGAGAACAATTGATCGAAAAGATTGAGGGTACATGCATACAGTCGATTCATTTCGACGGAGAAGACGGCGACCGCTGCAAACGATGGATGCTGGATTAGGGATTCCATGTTCGATTGAACGGAAACGAACAAAAGAAAGAAAAAAAGGGGGTGCACCGCGTTGGATGCGATTGTAGGAGGGACCTCCATCCCAGTTGCCGCATCCCCTTCTCAGGAGGGCCATCTATCGGCTTTCGCTTTTCCTCGCCCCAGCATGAACGGTTTATGCACCTAGCGGGGAGATCGGGTTCAACATCAGCATCGAAGGATCATCCATCTGTCTTCTTCCGATGCATTGCATGGGAGCCTCCACGCACCTTGAATCCCCCCAAACTGAGAGTATCGATCTTTGTTGTTCGATATCGTAGCTTCCAGAAGATATACACTGTCAGAGTCAAACTCGAACTGTTCCTTGACGATCATGGAGGGGAACCCGTCTCTGATGATATTCGGGATCTATCATGACCGTAGATAGATGCCATTGCCATGTGGTGTTGTCCACGGCTGATGACTTCAAGCCACGTTTCTTCGATGCATCTTTGAAAACCTTGTGAGTGATATCAAGGCACTGACACGTTAATATCAAGGCAGATGTGGAGATTTAATACAGGAAATCAAAAAGCAAGGACGAGCTAGATAAGTACTCACGTCAAATTCCGTGAAACCCCAGGCTCGGGACAAAGCCTGCCTGAATCATACACCAGACGTGGTGCACCTGGAATCACTTCTTCGGACGCATCCAGTACGCAGCAGAAACGATCTTCTCACCCCCTCCTTCCTCTGGATGCACGATGACGGTGATTCTGGCCTTAAGATCGACACAGCATCGGATGAGGAAGGAGAGGAAGTAAGAAACGGCTTCTCCTCTTTTTTNCTTTAGATCTGTCAGTGTGTTCTGTCCAACACGCTCAGGAATTCAACAAGACACGCATCCATGGTCAAAGTCGAGGTTCACGGTTGAAAGACCAACCGAGAATATTATGGCCCGCTGCAGGCCTAGGCATTATTCGGTACGCTTCGACGTCGTGGTTCCAGACGCCGTTAAAGCGTCACCAGGCCTAAGCACTGGACATTTCTCTTTTTTGGGGGGAAAGAGTACTTGGCCAGGTACAGAGGCAGTCTTATAGTCTGCGTCGGGTCCGAACTCAGTACCGGCGTGCATCATGTTTGCACGTGTTTGAATGGGAAGCCAATGGTGACATTGGATTGAGTTCAGCTGCGAAAGAACCTGCCATTTCTAATTCATGAACTCAACATAGTCTGCCTTAGTCTCTCGAGTACTTCTCTTTACATACCTCGCATTCTCGAGCTCTTATCACCGTCAGGAACCCAAGAAATTCTGAGAAGCCTAAATTCTCGAAATTCGATGGCTCGGAAATATCGAAGCCAGGCGGTACAGCTTCCGAGCTGAAGTTTCTCCCAGCATTCATGGGAGATCCAGAGTCCTTGATTCAGGCGTGCATGCACGGCTGAGTGGAGTAACTTATTAAGGGGCCTTCTGGCCGTCTGAGGACTATATAACATGGCTGTAGACGAGACTGAACGTTTGACAGTGACCCGACGCGTCCAGTGGCGCTTTGTCTCGTATCCGCGTTGTTCTCAACGTTCCGCGCTCTCGAACAGTCAGAGCAACTTTTCACAAGGGTACCATAATTAGGTTCCTCCCTAGAACTCAGGTAGGTCGAGCAGTATTGTCTCTGATGTTGTGCGGTTCTAACCGACGTATGGAGAGCTCTGCTTCTCCCTCCACAGGATGCGAAATGTGGCTTGTGACCACACAAAGAAGTCATCAGAAACCTCTGGGAAACCTTTTCCGGCGGATGCTCTTACTTTCTCTCACTGGCATCCGGGAGGTCATGCTTGGCTTTAAATTCAGCGAACGCAGGTTGACACGACCTTATTCCTTGTTTTCACCTCCGACCCCACAGATACTTAAACCAGAGGTGCTGCGAGTCGCGAGATCCTTCCTTTGCCTCTTCCCTGTACCATCTTCCTACCACTCTGGCCAAACTACTGACTAGGCCCTCCTCACCTTAATCGACCTTCCCTACCATGACCTCAACTCCAATTGTTACGATCTCTGGCCATACCACGGCGTCCTCGCCTCGTCCTCACATTCTCTACACAGTCAGTGTCAACAAGAATGGCAAGGAAACTGCTGTTAAACGCAGATACTCCGAAGTACGTGTCCACTCGTCATCGCCGACATCAGAGCCACGCGCTCACATGTTATCTCCGCCAGTTCACGACCCTCCACGAAGTGCTAAAAGATCCATTCAACCTTCCCCCCAAGCGTCTTCTTGTCACCACTTTCTTGCCATCCGCGTGGGCTGACGACGCGCTCATCCAAGAGCGTAAGGAAGGTCTTGCGGAGTACCTCACCGATTTGCTCGCATCTTCAAAGTTCAAGTATCATACAGCCCTCCATCAGTTCCTTTTGGGTGAAGAAATCGGTTCGAATGCCAATAGCGACGGAGGTCCCAACCGCGATAACTTTGATCTAGAAGATGCTTTGCCTTCCACTCTCCCTCGGAAGGCTGCTCTGACTATGGCTGCAATGGGCAGGCCTACAGGAGCGGATGTCGCCTCAATGATAGCTTCTTCGTCTTCGAATGGTAATGCAGATGCCAACGCCGCTGTGGCTCCCGCTGCTTTGCACTACGCTGCGTACTATCCTGGTTGGAGTGCGTCTGCCAACCCACCCGAGAGGCTGGACTTTAGCAAGTTCGATATTCTCTACTTTGGTTCGTGGCCTTTCTCGCGTCTAAGGCTTGTAGCCCCTGTATCCTGAATCATCTTTTTTTAGCTTTTGCGATGCCTAACTCGAGCTCTGGCCTCACCTGGGAGGGTAGCGACAAGGATGTTTTGAGGAGGCTCGTGACAAGTGCCAAGAAAAGCGGTCATGGAACCAAGATCGTCCTCTCAGTTGGTACGTCGACTTTCCCCCTGACGATTCCCGTTCTTGTTGGCTCATCTCACAATCACAGGTGGCTGGGGTGGCTGCTACTGGTTCAGTCAAGCATGCTCGACTGCGAGCAACCGTACCAAGTTTGTCAAGGCTTTGATTGATGCTGTCAAAACATATGATCTCGACGGTGGGTTCCTCTCCCCTTCCAGTCGAGATTTTATCTGACTTTGCTGACAGGCATTGATCTTGATTGGGAATACCCCAACTCTCCTGGAGCTGGTAACCCTTATTCTCCCAATGATTCTGCCAATTTGCTGGCGTTGATGAAGGCCTTGCGCGCCGAGCTCGGTACGATCCCGTAATTCTCGATTCTGCTGGCAGACCTTATCTGACGATCATCGATTCGTTCAGGCACCTGTTCTATCCTCGCTGCCGCAGTACCTCATCTCCCTTGGCTCGGTTCCAATGGGAGGCCCCTCACCGATGTATCCGAGTTCGCAGCTGTAATGACTTACCTCAACATCATGTGAATGACGTCCCCTTTACATGTGCTAACAGTCTGCTGACTTGTTGTCCTAAAGGAACTACGATGTCTGGGGCGCTTCTGGAACGCCTGGCCCCAACGCACCCATGGGCAACCTCTGCGGTACTTCCAAGCAGCCTCACGCTAGTGCTCAATCCGCCATCCAGCAATGGAGGACCGCTGGATTCCCTGCCAACAAGGTGAGAGACGCTGCCTGAAAACCCGCCTTGGAGATCCTGACGGCATCTTTCCTCATTTCTCTAGCAAGTCATGGGGATGGCTCTGTACGGCTGGGTCTCCCAGAGCACGAAGACGGTCTTGAATGGTGCCTCCCTCCCCGCCGAGAACCACCTAATTCTCGCCAAGACCGAAGGCAAGTCCGATGACGAGCTCGTGTTCCTTAACGGCGCACATCCCAGGACCAAGGACGGCGCTCTCGCTCAGAGCGCTGCAATCGAAAACGCTGCTCCTGCTGCCAGTGAGGAAGGCTCTTCGGAATCGGTCTCAGCAAAGGATGAAGTCTCGACGAACGCGAACTTGCGGAGGTGGTGGGGTCAGCAAATCCCTTTCAAGACCCTTGTTTCGTCCGGTGCTCTTGCGAAGAAGTCGGACGGCACTTATGGCGGTGCGGGTGGGTTTACGATGGGATGGGATAATTGCAGTAATACTCCTTATCTCTTCAATAATGCTCAGAAGACCGTCATTTCATATGATGGTGAGTCCTTGCATTCGATGCCGGATTGCTGAAGGGTGTTCTGACATCGACATTTTACCCCAGATACCTGGTCTTTGAACGATAAGGCCAAGCTTGCGAGGAGTAGTGGATTGGCTGGGTGCTTCAGTTGGTCTTGTGACCAGGTGGGTGATGTGGTTCTGTCGATCCCGTTCTTCGGCTAAACTCCACACTTTCGCTTAGGACGACGGATACACTCTCCAGAATGTTATTCGCAAGGCCATTGGAAAGTAGAGGACTCATCTCCAACTTATCGATGTTCATTTGCTTCACTATATCGCCTCTCCCTTCAAACCCCAAGATCGTTTTTCCTTGCGATACCTGCCGTACTTCATAAGTTTACCCTGGATCCTTACTTCACGAACCCAGCTACGATTTCCTTGTATGTATGTAATATACATGTATAAACGGTCTTGCTTTGTACTACATTCCATCTGAATCCAAACCGTCTCCCTAACCAGCGCGAGCTTGAAGCTCAACGCCAGGCAGCAAGAGAAATCGAAAGCGTCAAAATCGAAGATAATAAAGCCTTGAGCACTATAGTGAACGGCGACGCGCTGTGTGCATCATTTGTGCTACCCCTTCGACCTATAGAGCTGTTGCTGTACAGCAAGCGTGAGAAGAGGACATCGATAGAAGGACGAGAAAGACTCGAATACCATACCTGTGTAATATAAACGCTCCGCTTCCAGTCGCTTCAAGCGTTATAGTCGCCTCAAACAACCGGTCCGCCCCGTCATACGCTAACCATGAGAACCAGCCTCCGTTGGTGAAAAGTGTTCTGGAGTCCAAGTAATGTTCGAAAGGGAAATCAGTTTGGGTCGCGTTCTCAACTGCCGACATAAACAAGGCGACATCCACGTGCACGTCGGCCTCTTGGTAGTTAAGGTTTGTCGCAAGAAATAATGTGGATCCATACAGGGTCCAGGTAGTTATGTCGATGTTGTTGTCGGTAGGAATGCGGTAGAAGATGCTCCTTGGGTTGAGGATGTATGATGCGATTGTGGGGAGCGAGAGGGCCAGTGAGGATGCATTTCCTTTAATTTCTGGTGTGGTAGGATCCGTCCAGGATATGACACCTTCATGACAATCAGTACAAGGAATCAGTGTAGCGCTATAGAACATACCGCGAGCTCCGTGATTAATGGCGAGGACAGTTTGTACGATGAACTCTCTTCCCGTTGGATAACGCTGAATGGATGACCATATTTGGCTCCACGTACTTTCACCGCAAAAGCTAATTAGTACGAACCTTCCAATACCTATAGAAAATGTATCAGGACGGACACTGATCTGGATGGAGAAATGTACACTGACGATGAATTTCCAAACCCTTGAGGAACTGTCCAGATCGCCTTCGTTCTCTCCCACCCATTAATCAACATCCTTTCGTTGAACTCATCCAACCGAGTGGAGATATCGCTGAAAGAACCTTTGCAATTGTCACAGCTACATTGTCATGTGCCAATCATCAGCCGTTGCCAATTTAAAGGTGTACCTGAAACGACTAAAGGCACTAAAAGCACCTACCCGCAGTCGCCGTAGTCAGGAGTACATTCTGTACCCCACTCGCTTGAAAAGGTGACGTTGTTCCCAATATGGTACACATCTTGCATAACGATGTCTGTCCCGTTGGCGTATGCGCTGTATGATGGGGAATGGAACAGATGGGTTACACGTACATCGCACAGCTGTAGGGCCCACATGGACGCACCTAAATTCATAGTCCTGGCAGTTCAGTACCAATGACACGGGATGATACCCAGCACCGCCCGTGCTGTCTCCCCCGTCCAGGGAGTTAATGAGGTGGTATGAACGAACTGTTGCATTACGCGGATCAGAAGTGCCATCTGGCTCATCCGCTGTGTACCAAAGCAAGAGATTCGGGCGTGTCTTGATGCGGTTGACCTCTTCTGTAACGCTAGAATTGTTCATGTACGTCCTGATGCGACGTTTTCGTCAAACGTAGCGCGGGGATAGATAGGGATAATTAACGAACCAACGCATGTCATACATAAGGTACAGGCCGACTCTCTCCATCTCGTCCAGGACGGCATCGAGTGCGGTGAGGTTAGAGAAAGGCGGTATCGGATGAACCTAGAGCAAAGATCGTTGTCAGACAGTGGCTTTGAACCATACTGAGATATCGAAAACGTACAACATTGAACCTAGAAAGTTGTCAGCGGCAATTGAACTAAGATAAGCATTTTGCTCACCCTTGTTCCTTCAATTCGGAGAGAACAGTCAAGTTCGTCAAATAGTTGTCAAACTGCGTATAAAACCCAATGGGAAAGATAGGCTGGAACTCTCCTTCTCCGTTAGGTCCCTTTGCAAGGATTGCGCCCGTCCGCAAGTCCATCTTGGAAGCGGACGCAATCTGGACCGTCGACGGTTCCGGGAGATACGTCAATTTTCCCGTCGCATTGAAAGTTTGTCCATCCTTCAGCGAGGCACTGCACTGCAGGGTGTAGGCTTCCCGTCTGGGCTGTAGCTTCGACAAAAGCAAAGGCAGTTCATATCTGGTCGATTCGAGAGGCACAGCTCCGGAAGTGAGGACCTGCCCGTCAACAGAAACTGTAACAGACAAATCCGTGCGGCCGTTCTCGTCTGGAGGAGGAGGGATGAAGGGCTGTGAGCCCTGGAGCTCCATAGACGTAACATGGGCATCAACGAGAATTGCCGTTTCGGAGTTACTGTCTGCAGGAAGGAATGGCCTGATTGCCTGGGTACATCGAAACGCTAAAAGGGGAGTTATCGACACAGGCGGTATGGGAAACTGTCCTCCTTTAGGTGGGAAATGTAACCGTGCCCAAATTCGTGAGCTTCTATCATAGTACGAGGCAACAAACGAACCTGGAGGAACCACAGATTGGTTTCTCATGTAGTTCTTGCCGCACCTGCGGAAGACTTTGAGCTGAGTTACAGGTCGCTGCGAGCTACACTACTCACCACGTTTGAGCAAGTACGGTATTCTGGCCTATTCGACCCGCTAAAAGCAAGCCGAGCAGGAAGTGGCAGTAGAACCTGCCCTGCGGTGGTTTGGAGCCTAACATCATCGATGTGGTTTGGATTCAAGATTGACCTCAGCTTATAAGGGATTCAACACCACTTAGGTATACGTGCTGTAGACAGACTGCGTGGCATATGGGGCGACAGTGGAAACTGCTTCGAATTTGAAGCGCATGGGAATTGGAACCTCGAGGCTGTGGTGACCGATCTTTCAAAGCGCGATGTGATGGCACATCAAAAGTCGACCTTTTGATTAGCCCCTGGGGGTCCATGGCCATGATTTGGAGAAAGCATAGTTGGGATAAGGAATGAAAAATGAAACTGAGTCTCGTCAATAGAGACCTGCTCTAGACTATATTAACAAGCTGTGTATCTAGGGACCATACGTGCAGATCGCGTCCATCGAGAAGAATAGGGGAATGAAGATAAACTTTGCCAATCCGTAGAACCAACAGCAGACCACTAGATGAATGAACCCATCCGTAACGTGCACAGTTAGTGTATATGAAATTGAGGGGGTTCATAATAGCTTGGCGTCCACATCTCGGCCTCAAGCACGCTCAGCATGCGTAATGTGGGCAACCATCACAAGGCCTTCGACCGAGTGCATCTCCTCCGTGAAGTCTGTAATAAGGGCATCTACCTCCTCAGCAGACATTCCAGAATCAAGCAACATCTGCTTGAAAGAAACGGCTAACTTCTTCTGCCCCGCCCTGAATGAGGATCCGATCGTGGTGAGAGCATCGTTTTCATGCCAAATCCCAACCGGGGCGTAAATTTTCTCGGTGGTCACATTGAGGAAATGAGCGGAGTTGGTAACCAAGAGTTGAATATCGGCACTGTCGAGGGAGATCCCATGTGTATCGGCAAGGATGCGATTGACGGTATCGAAGAAATGAAAAGTGGCTGGCGCGTGTTCCTCGATATCGAGATTGGAATCGGGATGGAAGGAAAGTTGTTTCGACCATTCGACGGAGAGAAGTAATCCACCTGGCCGGAGAAGCCGTGCCACTTCATCTAGAAGTGATCTATAATCAGGGACCTATGAAAGCCCAAAGGTGAGTTGAAGCCGATAATTTCAGGATTTCAGGGTTTTACTTACGCCAAGCAATACATCCCGAGCATGGATCAAGTCAAAGTGAGAGTCATCCCAACTCAAACGGGAGTTTACATCGCATAATTCGAATTGAACATTTGGAGGAGGGTATCGGGTAGCGATAGGCACTGGATGAAAGGAACGTTAGTTGTAAGAAACGCGACCGGACGCAGTSGATAAACATGCCGATGTCGACACCGATGAATTGGGCATCCCGAAACTGGCCAGCCATTTCCAGAACCCTGATGAAGTGATTAGCCGTTTCGAGCCATTGAAAGCAAGAGTTTAACGGACCACTCTCCGTTTCCGGTGCACAAGTCGAGGACGTTGTGTTGACGGTCTGGATTCGATGCCAAAACGGTGTCAACAGGGCCACGGTAATTGGCCCCGATGAGGCGCTTGAGAACGCTGTGATTGACAGTAAGGCGCTAGAAAGAAATGAGCAACGTGTAAGGCCAAACGAGGCGAACGACACACTTCCTGTTCAGGAGTGTCCACGGGCAGTGGATACGGTGAATGAGGGTGAGAGTGATACAGGCGATTATTCCTCTCGTCGAAATATCGAGGGACGTCCTCATCGCGGACCGATTCGACGGATGGGGAGGAAGTCCCTGAAGTACTCGGCCGCCCACGAAGCTCCTCATAGGAGCAGGAAGTCCTTGAAGGTCTCAACCACCCACGAAGCACTTCCCGTCCAAGAGTTATCATTGACCCCTGTTCAGGAGCGTTCGTTGACTCCTGTTCAGGAGTTTCCATTGACGTAGGGTGAGAGTGATAGAACTGAGACAATGTATGCTCAGCAGAAGGTCCTTGCTTCTTATCCTGCCAATAGCTCTCATCCCTAGGTCGAAGGAAAGCCACTCCTAGCATTTTTGAAGTGAACCTCTCTATTAGTCCTGCTTCTGCAGCCGTTGTGTGTAGTGCTCACCATTCCGAGCTATGATCGTTCTGGATGGAATTACGCCAAAGCATAGCCTATCATCTATGTCATTGTGCTCGACTTAACGAAGATAAATCATAAACACAGGGATTTTCATACCGTTCCACTGGGATATTTCATGGTTGCCTTTCCTCCAATCGTTATCATGAGACAACGCACAATCGGCACCCGTCTGGAAAGCGGGGTTGCAAAATTTGAAGCCAGATGTGAAATTTGGACGTTTGTATATTCCAGAAGCGAGCTCACCATCTCCAATAACAGCTTGGTGATCTTATCGCATGGATGGAAGGTCTAGGGATGGGCTGTCAGGCTTGGTCAGACTTCAGAAGATGTATTGGACGAACCGGTGCTCCTGATATATCAGGGAAATCTTCAACCTGGAAGTCATCAGATGGCCGAGCACCACCGCCCCACGTTGAGGAGAGACCTTCGGAGAGATTGGAGTCCCCAAGTCCAGACTGCCAGTGATTCCCCGCAGATGTCCCATTTTTTGCAGATCGAGATGCATCCTGAATTACATCATTTGAGCCACAACGTTGGCTGTCTCCCGCTAGCAAACGTAGACCCTTTAACCGAGCCCGGAATTTCCGTGAAAGTGCTAACTTGAACCCTTGGAGAAACAGACATTGATCCTTTCCTTTGCATGTTCCCGACTCTCTCGTCGCGGAGTTTGACCCGAAGCGTGCCTCAGAAGTCCCTCTATCAATCCAATCGTAGATTTCAACCGGATCTGAAGAATCATCATTTGGATTCCTTCTGGTAAGGGTGAGGAGGTCATGGGGAGCTTCTGCTGGATCCTTGTAAGCTGCAACCGCCCAACTATCGCTTTTGATGCAGCCGGTCACGATATAAAGAGAATCTTCATCTGCGATTTGCCGAATAGAGTCTGCATGTTGATATATGATTCCAGCGTGCTGAATTAGAAAGTCGCTGAGTGGTTCAGAGTTGACAAGCTCCTCCAGGTCCGCCGATGTGGTGCATGCAAGCACCGCACCTTGTTCGGATTGACAGTAAAATTCGAATGATGCAATGTGCCTTCGTGATGACCTAAGTACGCTCATGATGTGAAAAAATATAATATCAACGCACTTTCCGTCTTGTGATCGTACGGTCTTCGATGAAGTGCCACTAACAAGTGTATGGCCTTGGGCAAACTCATCGGGATAGACAGCGCACTCTCTGAGCGGCAGTTGACATCGTGCCACATCAGGAAGGGACCTATCTTCCCAGATATTGAAGATTTTTCTGAAGCCACGCGTGAGATCGAATGTTCCGACGTCGCCTGGAACTATCCCTGTCTCCCCCGCCGGTTTACGAGGTCTAGGGTGCCAGCAGGCCAACCCCGCCGTGGTGGCAGATAGCATGCAGCGAGTGTAGATTTCGGCGCTCGTCGTGCCTTTGAAATGGGAGTCTATTTCGCTCAATGGAGACTGTCAACAGTTAAGTGGTCGTTGGACTCGAATGAAGGAAGCATACGTACTATCCAGTAATCATCCAGTGATCGTCCCGGGCTGTCTTCAGCTTGGCCAGTTTCGTCACCCTCCCCGGGAGAGCCTTGGACGACTGTAGCTCCTATACCTCCTTCGTTGGGGACATTACTGGCGCAGGGCTGCACCTGCACGGGACTGATAGACTCTCTCTCGACGGCAGTTCCTCCATGTATAAGGGCGGGTCGATTTTCATTGGATCCAAAGAACCCAGATACCAGCTGGACGAGGCGACCCCATGCCTGCTCACGAGCAGACGGATCCGCCTGTGAGTCGGAGTTTGGGAGTTCTGAGGCCAAAAACCCTGGTACATTGAAATGGACGTTGTAGGTAGGCGAGTGAATATCAATATCATTCCCCGCAGTTATGAAGTGCGCCTCTTGAAATGAATGATGGTGTGAGCCTGCAAAGAGCTTCGTGGCCGTAGAGGTCATTCCAGTAGATCAGAGATGAGTACAATCAGGATGGAGGTAATGAACAAAGGTGTGCAGCTAATTAGCGCTCGCCTTGGACTTACCCACGGGCTGTCGAGCGTGAACGAAGTCCTCCAGTTGCATGGCAGCCACTACGCAAAATATGGGATTCTATGCCATCCCCTCGGAAGTACCCCTCGACTGTGGCCGTCGGGTACTGACGCCTCTAGGTCGAGGAGGTCCGACCTTACGTGAAGAGTATGGTAATTTTCTGATGGAGTTCCAAATCCCCGACTAGATGGCATAGAGGAGGTGAACTGAGCTCCTGGGGAGGACCGAGAGATGGGAAGAAAGGATTGCGATTTAAATGTTCAAGCTTCGTTCCATGTTTCCACCGAGCGTGTACGAGTAGTAGCCGCCGGAATCTCGATTATGGATGAAAGACTTGGAGCAAGACTGATGACCATAGAGGTAGTAGGAATCAAGGAAACAATTCTTCCCTACGTGAAACCGAACTCCAAGGCCAGAGAAGATGCAGGCAAAATCCACGATTCAATATAGGCTGCGTAATCCATCTCTGAATCTCCTGTGAACGGTTGGGGTACCTTTTCAAATCATCCACATGCCCTAGAAAGCTCGTTCCTGGAAACATTAAATCCAGGCGCCTCAGTTGAGAAGCTAACTGCGTGGACCCTCCTTGAACCAAGTCCTCGAATATAGATACTGGCAGCAACCACCAACAGCCATATCGAAGCCGACCCTACGGCGACGGTCACCTTGTTCCTGCAGCCCACCATCCCACCTTCCTCTACACTCTCCAGGTTCCCGCAGCTTGCAGATTCCGGGGGATGCATTCTTTTCTCCCGACGGGGACGGCGCTGAAGTACGTATACCATCATGAGAATCTCTGCAATTAGGAACAGACTCGACCGAGTCATTCATCTACAGAGCCGTCACGAAGTTCCATAGTGGTCCCAGGCTTAGTTTTGGAGGGTGGTGCAGACACCGAAGCTTTGGATTTCTTTTTCCGCACCTGTATAGTTGCTTTCAGTGACGTACACCAGAGTAAGGGGAAGTCGATGAACGGCAGCACGACGGAGAGAGAAGATTAAACTTGGGAAACGACCAGCAGTACGCAGTGCGTCGATAGCCCTTTTTCCGACGGCCACGGTGACCATCATCGAGAGTACTATTATGGACGACACGCTAGTGGTGCAATGGGCTAGAATCGACGTATGACCTAGAGATATCATGAAAGAGGGATAGATGTACAGAGACAGGCCATCGCAAGAAACTTTCACACGGCCTGCTGCAATTATTGCAGGACTCTGGAGCATGAAGAACAAAACTCTGTATCACTGGAATAGACGATGATGAATATACTAACTTGACCCGATGCTGACTGCGCGACTGCGAAAAGCCTGCCCAGTCCACGAAGATCCCGCCCACCGATGGCGTCGAATGCGGTGACCAAGACACGGTGACCTAGTTCAAGTTTGGGGCAGAGTATGCAAGGCGCGATGGCTGAGCCCAACAACTTGGCGAGGTCTGTCGCAATGACTGCCACCTCCGCCAGTACGAAGGATACAGACCCAGCCATTGATAAAGAAGCGTATGCTTGGGTCTCCTGTACGATAACAGATGACTATGAGAAGCTACATTTAAGGAGAGATGTTGTTTAGCCAGGTGACCCGCGAGGGCCATGAAGTAAAAGGCAAAACAAATGTAGAAGGGAGCCCTCATGTCAATGAATGAACAATGAATGAACAATGAATGAACAATGAAGCCCATCAACAAAAAAATCTGTTCCAGAACATAATAACAAGCTGTGTGTCCAGGGACCATACATGCAAATCGCGTCCACCGAGAAGACTAGGGGAATGAAGATAGGCTTTGCCAATCCGTAGAACCATCAGCAGACCACTAGATGAATGAACCCATACGTAACGTGCACAGTTAGAGTATATGAAATCGAGGGGATTCATAATAGCCTGGCGTCCACATCTCGGCCTCAAGCACGCTCAGCATGCGTAATGTGGGCAACCATCACAAGGCCTTCGACCGAGTGCATCTCCTCCGTGAAGTCTGTGATGAGGGCATCTACCTCTTCAGCAGACATTCCAGAATCAAGTAACATCTGCTTGAAAGAAACGGCCAACTTCTTCTGCCCCGCCCTGAATGAGGATCCGATCGTGGTGAGAACATCGTTTTCATGCCAAATCCCAACCGGGACGTAAATTTGCTCGGTGGTCACATTGAGGAAATGGGCGGAGTTGGTAACCAAGAGTTGAATATCGGCACTGTCGAGGGAGACCCCGTGTGTATCGGCAAGGATGTGATTGACGGTATCGAAGAAATGAAAAGTGGCTGGCGCGTGTTCTTCGATATCGAGATTAGAATCGGGAAGGAAGGAAAGTTGTTTCGACCATTCGACGGAGAGAAGTAATCCACCTGGTCGGAGAAGCCGTGCCACTTCATCTAGAAGTGATCTATAATCAGGGACCTATGAAAGCCCGGAGGTGAGTTGAAGCCGATAATTTCAGGATTTCAGGGTTTTACTTACGCCAAGCAATACATCCCGAGCATGGATCAAGTCAAAGTGAGAGTCATCCCATCTCAAACGGGAGTTTACATCGCATAATTCGAATTGAACGTTCGGAGGGGGGNTATCGGGTAGCGATAGGCACTGGATGAGAGGAACGTTAGGTGTAAGAAACACCAGACGTAGTCGATGAACATGCCGATGTCGACACCGAAGAATTGCGCATCCCCGAACTGGCCAGCCATTTCCAGAACCCTAATGAAGTGATTAGCCGTTTATAACATCAATAGTGGGAGTTTGACGAACCATTTTCCGTTTCCGGTGCACAAATCGAGGACATTGCGCCGACGGTCTGGGTTCGATGTCAATACGGTGTCGACAGGGCCACGATGATTAGCCCCGATGAGGCGCTTGAGAACGTTGTGATTAACAGTCAAGCGCTAAAAAGAAATGAGCAACGTGTAAGGCCAAACGAGGCGAACGACACACTTCCTGTTCAGGAGTGTCCACGGGCAGTGGATACGGTGAATGGGGGTGAGAGTGGTAAAGGCGATTATTCCTCTCGTCGAAATATCGAGGGACGTCCTCATCGCGGACCGACTCGACGGATGGGGAGGACGAATTTGAAGACTCATCCCCTCCATTTTCGAGATTATCGAGATGGGTATCCTCGGGCGTGGACATAATGGCAAGTATCGTCGTGAGAAGCTAGAAGATCAAGTGGGTCGCTGCAGAGGATGGGGAGTGCTGGTGGGACGGTCGCAGTTGGCACCGTTTATATGGGCAAGATTTGGAGAACCGCCGCATTGGTGCAATGCCCAGCAATGCAAGATATGAGAATAGATAGAATATATCTCAAGTTCGCGTTAAAGGCCACTCTAGGATGTCTCACACCCTCAGGGAATCACCCATAGACTGCATCTGTAAGGTAGCCCGGAGGGTCGGCAGCTCTGGGAGAGCCAAACCCCAATCAGCGTTGTCCGGTAGCCAGCTTAGTCGTGCAAAGTGACGCCGCTTCTGTTGGTTAATGAAATCATCAGCTGGAGTAGCGGCGACGTCGGGCTGCGTACTTTCATGTCACAAAGCTGGGCCGCATGAGAACCATTCAATCTCAATCGCGCTTTATTTTTTTCATTGGGAACATGAACTGTGAGCTGGGACCTTGGAAATATTGAATGAACGGAGGGAGACGGTTCAAGTTCTTTCCAAGTTGATACAAGAGACTTAGAGAGACAGCCGAGAAGTCCGTGTTGTTTATTCTTGTTAGGAGCAGGGGGCAAAGCATGATATGCACGTGTTTCGTTCCCGCCCTCAATTCCAACCCCGCGACTGTGATGGACCGCTTCAACATCAACCATCATTGACTCGAGTGCCAACAATAGGACTCATACAAGACTCATACTGCAGGCACTGACTCTAGCGATTAGCTGCTATAAGAACCCCAACGGACCTTAAAGCCCCCCTTCAAGCTGAAACTCGCAAGACAGAACATGGACTTCAATTTGGACAAATTCCTTGCCGAACAAGACGCAATTTCTGCAATGCCCGATGAAGACGTCAACGCATATGCCCAAAGACGGGCAAATGAGCCGTCGAGGTGCGCAGAAACTTGGCAATATATGCAGCAAGCGTCCGACAAGAATTGTTCTAGGCGAATGAACTGGACAGACAGGTCCTATGAAATCGTTCGACAAATTGCTGAGAGAGACCATAATGTCATCCCCGGTGACCTTCATAGAACCGCCCAGAGCCAGGTATCTTCTGCCGCTAAGGAAGACGCAGAAAATGAAGTCCGCAGGTGGCGTAATCCGAGCTATTTCGTTGGTTTGTCTGACAGTGTCTGTGAATAAAGATTGGGGCCTGAACAGGGCTTGAGGCCACACAGAGTGAGTATGCAGGAGGATCTCTCAGATCGCTCGGAGGGCTCCTCCGATATTCCTGGACTCGTGCCAGTTTCTAAGCATCAGGACAAGGTTTCCGATGCCCCGAATTGCTCGTCGTCTGTGATGGTCCCCGATACAAGCTCTAGATCACCAAAATCAAGTCCGGATGCTCCGCTTTCGCAGTGGTCACCCTATCTGGAAAAGAGGAAATTGACCCAGCAGTCTGATTCTTATCCTAAGAAGCGACGCCTTCTCTCAGGTGACGCCTCCGCAGACGTCATGGACCAACACATTTCCGAACCGCTTAGCCCGTACGTCTACCCTCGTGGAAGTCCTGGCCGACGTATTAATTAGATCGAAATAGGATCTTGGATTTTTCGCCACAAGGCGAAAGACCGAGCAGACCAATCACTGTGAAACAAGGTCCACAGCTGCAATTGGTCCCAGTGGTTCACACTGTCATCGACAAACCCCCCAAAAAGAAAAGCTTTAGGCCGCAAGCCATCCCTCAAATCGGACAGGCATTTGCCTCCGAAAGTCTGATTGAAGATGGCTCCTTTTCGGAAATTCCAGGCCTCAAGACTGACGCCCAGAAGACAAAAACGAAAACTCGTGCCGTCCTATCGGAACCAAGTAAGTTAATGCTGGAATTGAAGGGGCGTGTCGCACGACACGCGCCTTCGAAAGTGCGTCCCAAGACCGTCAAGCTCGGCAAAGCAGGCACCGTGCCAGACGTTCCTGAAACTGCGGCACCAGTGGGTGAAAGCTCTGTCATCGACCTTTCCTCATCTCCGTCATCTCGTGAAGGCACGCCCCCTCCCGCGAAGAAGGCGAGGAAGCAAATCGATTCATCCACCGTCGATAAAGGAAAGCAGCGTGTCAAAACTGCCGTGACTGCGGCGAAAGGCAAAAAAGAGAAGCCCAAGCCTGTGACGCCTTTCGAGTTTGCGGAGCAGCTCAAAACAATGGGCTTAGCCGGAAAGACCCAGCGCAGAGTCTCTTCAGCACCATTCTTGGAGGGATATAACGTTTTTTACACAGGAGGGGACAGGACATACGCCTCAGAAACCACTCGCAATAGGATGGAAATCGTAAGCCACTTACTAAGGTGTCGATAATCTAGTATTGACGCAACTGCTTTAGCTTGTTCGCTTGGGATGCAACTTATCCTCGATATTCGATCCTGAGGTGGTTACTCACATCATCACAGAGGGGTCTGCTGGAGCGACTTTGCAAGCCCTCGGTGTGAAGCGAATGGGGGACATTCCGGAACACATTCCTACTGTGAAGTGGAGTTGGGTCACATTGGGAATGGGGTCGAGCCATATGCCCAAGGAAGACCTCGATGAGAAGCTCCGCAATCATCTTTTCAATCACGGCGCTTTCAGCGATCGATTAACGGCCGGAATGAAGAGTGTCATCCCGCCTTCAAAGAAAGGAAAGAACAAGTCGAAATCGATGAACGAAGAAGACATTAGCCATATCTCGTATGCTTCGTTTTACGCTCGAGGTGCTGATTCGCAGTCTCATCCCATTTTCGCAGTGATTTCACTCAAGACAAGACCCGAATCTCAAACCCGAGGAACGCTGAATCACACACTGTCGTCTATTCTTCTCCGAAGGAAATTCCTGCGATCCTACCCTCCCCATCGATCACCCCTCCAAGGCGTCTGGTCAGCGAAGCAACATCGTCTCGAGTCGTATTAGATCAGGATCCATTGGCGGAGTTCTATGAACGAGCCAAAGTGTCCTTAGCTGAAGATGTATGTGAGGTTTCCATTCTAGCTCAAGGACGGTTCTAATCCTTACTTCAGAAAGGCTTTCTCTCTGCACCCTCGGACAATGAGGAAATCTTCCCAGTCGAAGAACACCCCAAGCCAAAGAAAAGCGTAAGGCGGGAGTCTCCAAGTTCCTCGGAACGTGTACTCACTGGGGGTCTCAGCGATGGACATGCGATGTTAAAGACAAAGAAATTGCGACCTGCCCGAACCAGGATATCATCGACAAGGTAAGGTTTTACCCCAGACACCGCTTGTATCTGCTAACCATTCATGTCGCAGTTATCTGAGCTAATGGAGCTTCATAAAGCGAAGCCTGGACAAGAAGACCACTGGAGGGCATTCGCCTACAGTAAAGGTGTCACAAAACGTCAGTTACCTTGCGAAGAATCACTTGTTCTGAGACGCTTTCATAGCTATTCGCGCTCTGAAACATCATCCGACGCGAATTAAAACATATGAAGAAGCGCGTTCCATTCGTGCTGTTGGCGACAAAACCGCAAAAAAGGTCGGTATTCCGAAACGTGTCGAACGGGCATAGTTAATGGGGGTGTGTTCGTAGATCGCCGAGATCCTCGAAACAGGAGACCTGCGCAGGATCGGGTACGAGAGGACAGAGGATGTTCAGGTCGCTCAAATCTTTCAAGGCATATACGGCGTTGGTCAGTGAAGATTGCTTCGAACGTGCCTCTTCGACTTCCTAACGCCGAATGAAGGGCGAACTACTGCGTACAAGTGGTACTCCGCAGGTTGTCGGACATTAGATGACCTCAGAAATGGGGTGGGCGGAGTAAAGCTTTCCTCTGTGCAGGAAATCGGTCTCCAGTTCTACGATGGTCCGTCTTCACGTCATAACCTTCTCTGGCGCTCTCATGCCTCACACAATGCGGTACAGACATTAACGAAAGGATGCCTCGAACCGAAGCTGAGGCGATCTTTAATCTCATTAAACCTATTGGTGAGCCAGATTTTGATTCCTCACTCGACCATCCCGTGAAATGTAATTCGCTAGCTCTTTCTATCGACCCCAACCTATTCGTCCAAATCATGGGAAGCTTTCGAAGGCATGATCATCGTTACGTATCTATCTGACCTCTCTGACCCTCCCAAACATCAGGGGAAAGTCGAGTTGTGGCGATATTGATATTCTGATCACTCGACCTGTGGATGATGGAAAAACTCATATCGGTAAGCTCTCGCAGACTTTTGATTGAGCGGGGTCTGAGGATATTTGGCAGGGGTTCTCCCGCGTTTACTCGAGGCCCTCCACTCTGCTGGAATCCTCACCGAGGATTTGGCGATTCCTGACGACCTTTACGACCTTGAGGCTACGTATCGCGGCCTCTGTCGCTTACCCGATGTGCCAAATTCTAAGCGCCGGCGCATTGATTTCCTCACGGTGCCCTGGAAAGCAAGAGGAGCCGCGTTGCTGTACTACACGGTAAGGCTTCCCTTCGTCCGCCTATCGGATGCTGCTAACCATCGCATTGCAGGGCGACGACATTGTAGGACTTTTATTTCCGTCCTATCTCGATCCAGCTGACGCTCAGTTATAGTTCAACCGCGCAATGCGCTACAAGGCTGGGGCCATGGGTTATTCCCTCAACCAACGTGGCCTCCACGCTGGTATCGTGAGGGATCCACAGGATCGCCGCGTCAAGATCAACGAGGGTGAACTTGAGCTTTGCATTTTCTTCCTTCGCCCTTCTGAACTTCTTTGGCAGGCCATGTCGTTGCATCAGAAACTGAAGAGGAAATATTTAAAATACTGGGTGTACCGTGGCAAGAGCCACACGAGCGAGTGAGAGGGTAAAAAGTGGTAACACAACGTGTGTGAGTGTATCTATCTAATAGTAGAGTAAGCTTTCATCTTTTCACGGAAGACGTCGGATAACGAAACATTATTTCAGGATGCCGTTGATGCTTATGGACTTCGATGTGCCTAGACTTTGGACAATTCAATTCACCTCATTCGAAACTGAACATATCACAGTTGCTGAGATACATCCTGAATCTCCTTGCATTTCGGTATGTCTCCCACTTTCCTATAGTCAGCCATGTCAAGGTCAGCCAGCCCCGTCCTTGCGCAGCCGCCCCGCAGCGGATATCTCAACGGAAATGAACACTCGAGTCTACTCACATTAACTGCAGCACTGGACGTACGGAGAGGGGTAGCGTAGTAAACCTCTGCCGATCCACACGCTCATTGCCAAGACGCCAGCAATGGAAATTACCCTGCCGAATCGCCCACCTCGCAGACTCCCGGCGCACATACGCAGCGGAAAACAGTCGAAGGCCGGCCTAGCAGTACATGACACAATCTTTTTTAATCCTCGGTTGCCCGCAAATGGGGTCGGGCAGCTGCGTATCTCTTCTCCACTACAGTACTAGCGAGTAAGATCAAGATCTCATCATATTTCACGACGCTGATTGGGCACATCTGCTAACCAGGCGCCCACAATCCCGATCCAAGCACCATATGCCTCGCAACGCACTACGCTCCCTGCTCTCCGGGTTGCTCGCCTCTGCTGGACTCGCTCAAGCCTACGTCGGAGATGGTAAGTGCAATCGAGATTTTTACTCCCTTGGCTTCCACACCCATCCGCACCCCCTTCTCCTTCGTCCCCTCTATTCGGAGCGGCTGACCTCATTTACTTGTTGAACAGCCACATGGTACAACACAGGTGTAAGTACCCAAGTTCTTCTGCTGACCCTCGCTTTAACATTGACCGGCGTGCCCACACACACAACCAGCTCGGGAACTGCGGTGTATGGAGTCAGGGGACCGAATACATCGTCGCCATCCCTACTACGTCATACGAACACGGTAGACGGTGCTGGCAACGAGTCCGTATTCAGTGTAAGCCTTTCCCTTCAAACCATCCTCCGAAAAGCGAATCAACCAACTGATGCGATTTGATCACTCGCCTAGACCAGGGCCGATTCATAGACGCGACCGTAGTTGACTCTTGCCCAAGCTGCGCCCCCTCCAACATCGACCTCTCCCCCGCAGCCTTCATGGCCCTCGCACCGCTCACCACTGGCCGTCTTCATGGTGTGACTTGGGATTACGTATCCTCATATCCGCCCTGGGCAGGTCGAAGGCAGATCCCGTAGTAGTCCTCTTTCGCCTCGATGCACGAGTCCGGAGTCCGTTTCAGCCCCCCCCTTGCCTCAAATTTCCTCTCACGCATAATTTCGAGTTTCAAACCAACCACGCCCTTTCCCCTCTAGACCCGTTTCAATAGAAGAATTCAGACAAGCTTACACTCAATCTATACCCCATTCATCATTGTTGCATTTTTTCTGCTTTAACCATAACTGCCCATTCCAATGTATCATCATTATCGACATTCAATTCGTCGACGTCCATAATCTATTGTCCATTGACTTTTTTTNCCAACGTACGCTCTCTGTACACTCGTGGTATCAATTCGTGGTATATAGGTAATCTGCCTAGTATGCGCATGCGACGAAAGCCAAGCGAAGAGAAAGAAACGGGGAGAAGCCATGTACACTACAGAAATGCAAGGTGATGCTCAGACCGACTAGGGGTGATGGCGATGAAAGAGTAAGAAAATAGAAAGCAATAAACAAACGACAGCAGTCAGTCGAACGCGCGGTAGTAAAAATACACAGGTATGCAAGTAAGCGAGAGAGACGCCCGGGGTCAGAAAGCTGACGAGAGATTGAGAGAGAGAAACGGGAGAGATACGGAGAGAAAGCAAAACAAGAAGCGAGAGAAAAGATTAAGAGTCCATGGCCCTCATTAGCATTCATCGAGACACATCATCCGAAATGATACTCCCGATACTCAACGGGTTCTTCTTCCTACTATCACTCTCACCACGTCCAGCCGACAAGTCCCTCGCTCCACTCCCGCTCCTCTCATCCGACCGCTCTCTCTCTCTTCCACCATATTCATCCCGGCTGTTGCTCCTCACATGCTGCTGCTGCTGCATCATCCCGTACCCGTTCTGCTGCGGCTGCTGCCCATTCTGGGGCTGCTGCGTCGGCGAGCTCGTCATCGGGATCCCCGAACTCCCATTAGCAGCACCATTCACAACAGCCTGACCCGACGACGACCCGCTCGAGCCAGCACGCAACGGCGCCAACTGAATCC
>JANBPK010000079.1:0-11423 GCA_027579435.1 Candolleomyces eurysporus | reverse complement strand
AGGTTCAACAGGGAGGTGCGGCCTGCAAGAAAGGCTTGTACACTGCTTGTAGAAGGCCTTGCCAAGTATCAGAACCAACTGGAGCACCTTAACATTAGTTCACTTCGAAGGGCTTCTCATCGGCACCGCCAGCCTTTCAAGCACACGTACGTACGCTCGGGTAGTCCCGGCTTCTGACGTTTACTGCAGTTTACTGCAATTTAAAGGGCCTAATTTCCTGTGCTTGAGCCAAGTAAAGACGATAAYWGGTCGACGTYGGTGCCAATGACAGCAATGTTGTCCTTGGTGAACACGGAGGAGGCGTAGTCTTGCACRTCCTTGTAGCCGAAGTGGGGGTGCGAAGGGGCGTAGAGCGATGCGCCTAGACCCTGTCGGAAGGCGATGAGGTGGGCCAACTCGATGGCGAGGATGGCTGGGTTCGAGGCGGCGGCTGCAGCGTCGCCTTCGATGAGTGGTGCAACGTATTCTTGGAATTCATGTCGAGTGAATTTGGCGGAGGTAACGAACGAGGACAAGACGTCAAGGAAGAAAGCTCTAATAATCACAAAAATCAGCCAGTAATTCTGCAAAAAATTCAGCAATACGCACTCGTCTCCCCGCAAGAATTCAGCAGTCAAAGCAAGGTGCTCCCGTCCCAGAGTCGAGGTCAAGACACCGCCGTAGAGGTCGCTCTCCCGGACAGTTCCCAAAGCCGTACGCTTAGCAGTGCTCTACACAACCCATAAGCCTTCACAATCCTCTCAACAGGTACATGGCAGCACACCTTGAATGCATAGTTCTTGAGAGCATTGGCAAGACCGGCCTGGGACTCATACCGACTGCCAGCTTTCACCAGAACGGTCAGGGACGACGTGGGTCCGTTGTTATCCACGGCAGCGACCTTGACACCACTGCTTTCCACAGCGGTGGAAAAGGACCGCGCTACGCGCTGGACGTTGCGCGCTGCCGATACTCTAGCTGCGAACATTTGGGGAGGGGAGGATGAGGAAAAGGTATTTTGAGTGGAACGGGGTTTTGGCAGCGAGGGGCGCGTTTTTCGGGTTCACTGATGGCTCCCCGGGTCTGTCCGGATTCTTTGCCACCAAAGGCAGGTAGCTCTCACGATCCTAAACGACCCGCCAATCAGAGGTGGACAATTTCAAGCCGACATGGTTATTGATAAAAAGACAGTGGACGATGGTAGAGTAGACGTTCGATGGTAACGGTAACAGTGATCAGGCAGACGATTGGCAAAAAATAGTGAGTGAGTGTATGTATGAATGGAATAAAGAAAAGAAAAAAAAANCGGTTGATCAGGACGAAGACGAAACAAAGCTAAGGTTGCATTCGAGAGCGTATTGAATGAAGAACGTTCGAACAGTTAGACAGGGAGTGAGACGGTGCCAATCATCATGGAAACGATTGAAGAGTAGAGTAACATGAACAACAATAAACGAAGGGGGATGCTCAAAAAAACACGGCACGTTCAACTGGCAGACTGGTTACCAGACGAGGCAGCAGCATTATGCTGCGGCATGCCGAACAGATGATGAGGCGGGAAGAAGCCAGTAGCAGATCCTGGAGGGGGAAGAGGGTGAGACCAATCCGGAGTTGCGCTGTTAGGCCCCCACATAGAAGAGCCACCCAGCGAAGGAGGCGGGTGAGCGCTTCCCCCAGGTCCTCCTGCTCCACCATGCAGCTGCTGCTGGAGGAAGGGAAGTGGCGGTTGGATGGGTGTTGGTGGGTGAGCACCATTGCTACCACCTGGACCAGGACGCCCAGGTGCGCCGAATCCAGGTGCGGCAGAACCAGCTGGCCCNAGGAGGGCCCCATGGGCCATTAGCGCCAATGAGCCCACTGCCAATTGTTCGAGGACTCGATGGGGAAGCTCCCCATACAGACCCAGGAGCTGCACTCCCAATCCCAAGCGTCGTTCCAATCGGTACAGGAGCTCGGCGAGCTGGTGCGGAAACAACCTCATCGTCATCAGCAGCCAAGGCAGACGATCCAAGAATCTTGGGGCTCGGTGAACGCCGCACAGGCGATCCAGATCCTGAGCTAAGTCCCTCACCGTTCGTGCTCGTGCTGGCCGTTGTCGTCGGTCGAGCGATAGGCGCAGGTCGCGTGATAGGTCCAGGTCCATTGCTGGAACTGCTGCTATCCAGCGGCGCGGATCCACGACGACCCATACCAGGCGCGAGCATCGGTGCAGGCACTGCACTCGAAGGTGTTGGAGCCAGAGGCGTCTTGGGCTTCGAAGGAGGTCCGATGGGTGAAGGGACAGCAGGTGNCAGAGCTGGGGATGCTGTTCAGACTCAGATTTACACCGAGAGGCGGTCCCCGGTTGAATGACGGATCAAAGCCAGGTGCTCCAGGGAATCCACGAGGCATGCCAGGCTGCTGTAGAGGTCCACCAGGGCCATGAGAGGGCAAGTTCGGGTTGTTGAAAGAGTAGTTGGGAATGGGACCAAAATTCGGCATCCGAGGTGACATTGCTTGAGGGACCATCATCGGCCCACCCTGCGCTTGACCCTGGATGAACATCATTGGGTTCTGAGCCTGAGGTGGAAGGTGAGGAGGCAGAATCGGAGGACCAGGTTGTGAGTGCATGTGGGGAAGGGGCGGTCGGTGGGGAGTTTGTTGCTGAGGAGGTTGGGAGAGCGGTGGTGGGCGAGGACCTTGACCAGAAGGGCCAGAAGGAATCGACAGTTGAGGCTTGTTGGTTGGCTTCTTCTGGCCCATGCCGTTCACATTGTTTCCGACACTGGTGTTGGGAGATCGTTGCATAGCGTTCGATGGACCACCTTGCTTGACAGGGGTGGAAGGAGATGAGGAGGACGCGACAGCATTCTGGCGGCTGGGCTGCTTGCCAACGCCGTTCGCTTGAGCTGCACGCTGCTGAGCGGCCTGCTTCTCCTTCTCCTTTGCCTCTCGCTCCTCCTTCTCCTTAGCCAACTTCTTCTCTCGCTCCTGCCGTTCCTTCTCCTTCTCCTCCTTCTCCTTCTCTCGTCGTTCCCGTTCAACGCGTTCGCGTTCAGCCCTCTCTTCACGCTCTTTCGCCAACCTGGCTTCCTTCTCCTCTCTAGCCTTGCGTTCCCTCTCTTCACGTTCCCGCTTCTGCTTCTCCTCCCTCTCCTTTCGTTTACGCTCCCGCTCCTGCTGTAGTTCCCGTTCTTCCTGTTGCCGTTTCTTCTTCTCCTCTGCTTGGCGTGTCCTCTCCTCGTCAGCAGCCTTGCGAGCTGCTTCACGTCTGGTGCGTTCCTCTTCCTTCCTCTTCCTATTCTCTTCTTCAGCGGCTTGTTGTGCCGCCCGTTGTGCAGCCTCTTCTGCGGCCTTTTCGGCTGCACGTGCCGCCTTCTCTTCCTCTTTCTGAAGTTTCTGCTGCCTGGTACGGGTAAGCAGGAGCCGGGGAGGGGAATTAGCGATGAAGCCCACTTTTTCTTATCCTTCTTCTTCTGGTTCTGAGACTGCTTCTTCGCTTCACGCTCCTTGGTGACCTTGTCCTCGTCTTCGAGTTCGCGAAGGAGTTGCTGTTGACGTTCTTGCGCGACCTTTTCTCGGTAGGCTTGCAGCACCCGCTGCTCGAACATCCGCGCGGCAAAGATGGAAAACATCTTCTTGCCCTCTTCCATCTTTTCCTCCTCGGTCATGGGAAGCTGAAAGGGTGTAAGTTGTTTGTCGTGTGCCAGAAAGAGATCCGCACGCACCTCTTCAGCGTCGTCATCATCATCGTCCCCTTCGTCCTCGTCACTAAGATCATCGGCATCCTCGTCGCCCTCGTCGCCGACGTCACTTCCTTCTTCGCCATCAACGTCGCTTTGATCATCGTCGCTGGACTCCTCGATCTCTGCGGCAGCTTCCTCCTCTCGCTGCATTCGGCGTTCCGCTAGCTGCTCCATCATCTCAAGGAACTTTTGGCCGTCGTTCTTTAACAGATCATCGGCCACGGTGAGGATGTTACCTGGCCCTGCAGATGCGTGTCAGCGGTCGGTCGAAGGAAATGGAACAGACTTGCCGGTGGTGGTGAGATTAAACAGGCCGCTTCCGCCACCGCCGCTGCTCTCCTTTCGTTGCTGCACAGGGTCGTCCTCGTCGTCCTCGTCTTCCTCCTCGTCATCTTCCTCGTACTCATCCTCTTCGTACTCGTCGTCGTCCACATCTTGCTCCTCTTCCGGCGGGTGCTTCGGGCGTGTCCGCTGCTTACCTCCCCTGGACCGCTGCTGTGCGACAGGTGCTGGAGACACGACAGCGCCGTTCTTGTCCAACTCGACGCTGCCCGGGAAGGGTCCTGGCCCTGGAGGGGGAGCCATTGTTCCGCCGGACATGACATAGCGCTGCTGGAGGTTTGCGTACTGTTCTAGCTCTTCGTAGTAAGCATCGTACAGTACCTCCAGTTCTTCCTCGATGGCGTTTCTGTAGCAGGGCTGGGTGTTAGAGAGATAATAATAATAAATACAAGGCCGACGGTCGCACCTCTTTCTACCACATACAGCACAACTGCAGCTATGTTTCTGCTGCTCCTTCATCTTCTTCAAAACGGTATCCTTCTCAATCTTGACGAGATTCCGGCGCTCGTCCTCGCTGAGCCCAAGCCAAAACTCTTTGATTCGCTCTCGCTCCTCAGTGGTGCTGGTGCTCCAGATCTTGTTCGCATTGGCCTTTCCCTTCTGGCTCGACTGCCGGCTCTTCTGCGCGCCACTGGCGTTGGAAGACGGGGGCGATGGATGTCGATGGGGCTGCTGTCCTTGCTGCTGGCCCTGGGGAGTCGCTGCATAGCCCAACGGTGCCTTTGACGCTGCCCTGGCGCTCTTTGGAGGCTGCTGCTGGGTCTGCTGCTGGTTCGGGTACGCCATGGGCTTTTTTCCGACAGAAATTGAGGATATTGGTGGGTTCTGGCGACTCACGGGCATGGTAGGAGGCAAGCTTGGTAGAGCGCAATTTTGTGCCTGTCGGCGGATAAGTCCCATATTTGGCCAGAGAAATATTGAATTAGGCACCTTTCCGTTGATGCCGGGAAGTTATCTTCGGGTCTCGCCGCGACAACAGCTTATCTTCGCGGGGCCATCAACCACCGGCCGGCTGGCATGTGCGGCATCTCCGGGATTTTTACTGCAATGCGATGCCCCACCTGTGTTATTCCAGCATTGTACAGCCGTTCCAGTCAAAGCGAACCAGAGAGCGATTTTAATGAAGCGTGTCCGTCTCCCCATATATTTCAGACTTTGTTAGCCTTTCCTCAGCTACCCTAATCTTATCTGCAACGAGGCTAGGATCAATCCATCGACGGCGCCACCGGCGGTATATTCCCGGACCTTCCCTACTAGCTTCGCTTGGACAGCTACAACGGGTTGGGAACACGTTGACTTGACGTATGTGTTGCCGTGAAGGTATTCCGACCCACCAGGAAAAGTCTGGAACATCCCTATGGTGAATAGCTCAAAGGCTACTAACAAGGCAAATCACTTTTTAGCTCACGAGAGAAAGCTTCCAGAGCCAGAGTAGTCAAAGCTAGCCTAATTCAGTCACTTCGGGCCCATTCGTAAGTCCTTGTTTCCAAAATACCTCCTACCAACAGTACTGATGCAAACATTCGTGGCTAAAACCACCCAGTCCAAGTGCACACATAGTGGACGCAAACAGTGGATCCAGTCAAAGGTCTTGACAATGTTGACATCCCCCAAGAATCCTCACCCAGGTTTCGAAGCGGAAAAAAAATGATCTCCATGTCATGGCGACCTTGCGCACACCTAAATAAGTACATCCCACGTAGCGCGCACGGCTACCCCTGGCTGTCCAAAGACGGCGCCGCGCTGCATTGTCTGGCAGCAAAAAGGTAAGAACAACTCTAGAACAAAGTGCCCTGACGTCCACGCCACCATGACCATCGGTGTCAAAGGCGAGCGGACGCCGACATTGCGCATGATGCAGGGCCGAAATTCGTCCTGACACGCGAGGCGAAGAAAAATAAGGCAATAACCGAGCGCCCATGGACAGCTCGGGTTGATTATGGCACAGTCTCTGTAGGTCAACATTCAAGGCCTCCGAACCTTTCCAATTACCGCCACGTTGCGTCTCTACGCAATTTCTGGATTCTCATGACCTCCCGAAGACTCGATGACCGACACATATCAGTCACGTACTCTGACTCTGGCTGGACACCAGAAGACTCGTCCGCTTCGTTTAACAACACCCTCACAGTCACTTCGACGACGGGTGCGACCGCTCGGCTTGACTTTGAAGGTACTTCAGCTGCTGCCTTCTTATTCACCAAATCGAAATTCACCCCCCTTGTGACTGGGCTAGGCACATCCGTTGAGGTGTACGGTTATATCTTTGCGGAAGGGATTGGGGACTCTCCGGTTACATCCACATACACCCTGGACAACGGCGATGCTTTCAAATTTGTAGCAACCCAGACAGATGCCAATCGCAGCCGAGTTTTATTTTTTNAGCTCAGGGGATCTTCCAGCGAGCAAACACTCTCTCCTCATCACCAATCAGTACGGATGGCTCGGCCTAGACTCATTTCTCCTCAGGCCCGGTGGTGAAAAAAAANTCTGTACCAGCCGGTGCCATTGTCGGTGCAACCCTTGGATCGCTTGCCTTCGTTCTCTTCGTGGTCCTGGGCTTCTTCTATTGGAAACACAATAGAGGAAATCATTTGACGTGGAGAGTCAGACCCGTATCGCCTGATAACGATGGTGTGTACACTTATTTTTTNCAGAAGTCTGTCCCTTGGCTGATCGGTACTGGTACGACCTTTTTTNCAGGCGGCGAGAAACCACACACACCCACATCGGGCTGGCCAGGAATCACCCCCTTCAACCTCACCTCTCCTTCACCCGGCAGTAGGCTACAAATCAACCAACCCCTTCTCCGAAACCTCAGTGGCGACTCGTTAGTCTCAACGAGCGCAAGTACCGATCATACTCAACCTTCAAGAACCTCAACACCACCGCTAGCGCCGCCACCACCTCTGCCGGAAATTCCACGCGTCGCATCTCCAACACCGTCATTATCCGCTCGCCCACTACCCCCAACACCAGGAACAAATTCAACCGGTTGGACTACATCCACCGGAACAGGGTTCCCGGCCCCACCACCACCTCCGCCCGAAGACGATGAAGAGCTCAGATATCCCCCTCCACAATATGTTGGCTCAGGGCTTCCTCCTGTTCGGAAAAGTTCGATAAAATGGTTCGGAGGCGCCTTCCCTGGCAAAAAGCCTGGGTCATGATTAAATTACCACTCGCAAGAAACAAAGAGATACCCTGTTTATGATACCAACGCATTATTTTCCCTGGATTCACGACACCTCCCCCTTCCCCCCTTCCTCTCCCCCACTATCCTGCCGCTTAGGCCAACGCCATGAGCATAAGCAAGCTATATACATTGCCACCATTTTACAGATTTTCTGCTGCGACCTCTCCACGGTGATGTGCCCTTCGCCGAGCACACCGCGTAACGATAACCGTTTCCATCAAGCGCTCGGTGTCCCCCTTCGGCGTTTGAAGCCCTTGTGGACTTGGCGCGGGCAAGCTGAGGGTATTTTGTATGGACGAAGTAAATTTTACGCTAGATGTACGTTTTAAAACCCGTAACCACCTTTATAATACCACACTCAAGCGGGCAAGTAGCACTTGACCAGAATTGCATCCAGTGTACAGTACATACTATTACCAATTTCGACTTCAAGTGGAAATTTTGTGGACCCTGGGAGCGCGTCTTCTTATTGAATAGACGGTAGTCAGCGCACTGAATGCATCTGCCCGAAATAGTGTTGCAGATATGAGTGTATGTGTCTCTGATTGAATGGGGTGTTGGATAAGTCGCGATTTTTCTCATGCTTACACTCTTGATAGGAACTACTCCCTGACTACTACATAAATAACAACCGGTTTGACGACCGAGATTCTAGACACAACTCATGACTTTTCTGGCAAGACTTGCCTTCCTTCGAATCGGTGCGCGCTTCGATGGTTAATCGCGGCATGGAACGGCATTGGGCCGGACCTTGAAATATTGATCTGAGAATTTGAAGAACTATACAGTTCGAATCCATGGTCTCGTCCTTTCATCCCTTCTTCCTCCCACTCTCTTCTCAACTACCATCCACGCGCGCTATCCCAGCAACGTGATATCTTCTCACAGGGGGCGACATCTGGAGCTCGCTTAGAGCCAATCAGCTATTGGCGCTCAGCGTGATACCCGAGCCGGCATGGGCAGTGCGGAACTTTTGTACCTTTCTAAGTGAGCGCGAACTGACGCCTACCAGCTTTCCCCTGCCCTGAACCTCAATGACGCGTGCGACGGGCAACGCCAAATTAGAATGCGACTCCTGAGGCATCGATCCCGAGCGCATATAGCATTCCCCTGCAACATGAACAAAGGCGCGGTTCCGCTTCTAATCAGTCTAACGGCCGGCTGTATGCACAAGTGCAGCAACTCAGAGAGATAGTAACAGTTGCTGACAACTTCTTTAGCAAAATTTTGCTGGTGATTGGACTAACCTCACGACCGTCATCGAGAGCAATTGCACACCAAAGCTTTCTCAGATCAGAGACGACCCGCTGATGAATCTTTGTCAATCGCAGCAAATCCAAGCTCTGTCAGTGAGGGACCCAAAGCTGTGAGCATTCACCAGGAGATCTACCGAATTCAGTGCTAAATAGCGGTTTCAGATTGCCAATACAACGAAACTCTGCTGGACCGACGATAGCAGGAACGTCACGATGTTGTCCTGAACCGCATCGGCAACTGGATTGAGGTTTTTCATTATCTTGAGAACTGACCCTTCTTGTGGAGAACATTATAACACTGAACGGTTGTAATGAGTGACGGGGGGAAGAGACACCTAGGCATCCCTCGCAAGAAGCGAAGTGGATTCACCTTTGATCGTTCGCAAGTTTGGCCCACGCTGGCGAATCATTGAACGTAGCCCCAGCTGAGCTGGCTTTCGGGTTAGATGGGTTGGAGGTCGGTAAAGTGGTAAATTTCCCGGAGCTGCATGTGTCAACCCATGCCTTCTCTCGGGATCGTTCTGCAGTTTCCCGCAGTTGAGGCAGGAATAACAAATAATGTGTGCGAGCTGGCCAGATCCAGTTCAACAGCGCAGGCTCCTCCCCATCGTCGTTGGGCCCAAAGGCGAATCTCTTGTTCATGGGTTTGTTGATCGGTCTTCCCGGCGTCGTATCGTTCTTGAGAGTCTCCTGTTTACGCCAGTCCAGTGCGGGAGAACTCTTGGCAAACCATAAAGGCGTGGGAGGGATCTCAAGTATGGGTTTGCCGTTGCAAAACGTCACTGGACTGTCCCAGACCTCCAGGACGGTCAGGGCCTCCTGCGATTCTGTGCTGAGAGGCCAGACGGAGCGTTTGCGTTCGTCGTAAATCATAGGCCGTGTGGCGAGTTTTTGTGCGATGTTGTCAATGAACTCGTCAGCGGGATATGAGAGCATAGCTTCAAGCAAAGGAGACGGTCGAGAGAACGAACGCTGACCGCGATATGAAGGGATCTGTCTGTGCACATTCGCAGCATCGATCGAGATGGTTAACATTTCCTAGCCCGATCCCATATCTTACACGTCATTGAGGATAAGATAAGAGATCCCGTTCGAAAAGGATTTCCTGCTTGTGTCATCCCGACTCATGCAACTCCTTATTTGACTGTGAAATGAAACTTAAATCTCTTAACTGACAGGACTTGACGAGATGAATTCAGTTGGGATTCAAGATAGCGCACTAGTTGACACGCGTTACACAGGATAATACACGTTTCGGGTAGCCATATGAGTTCGAACGAACGCCGGTGTGTCTAGGTGTCGGGGACGTTGGACGCTGGATTCGGACTCAGGGTGGATAAGAGTCGAAAGGGTTGATGAATGAGGCAATGACGGGTTGCCCTACCTGGGCACTCGGAGCTTCAGTCTCGTGCGATCATCTCTTTCAAGCTGCCGCTTTTGACTTGTCATGGACGGAACACGTTAGCCATGGACCACAGTGACATTTGTATATTTAGCGAGTCATAGGCGATCAGGGACGCGTCATTCGACCTGCGGGAGGAACCTAGGTTCATTATTTTAGGCTCCTGTCCCCTGTTTCCTTGTCTTTCTGGGGCTGAGCGGATGTAGACGGCGTCTAAAGACATGGTCACTGGACAACAGAATGCGATATTGACAACTGATGAACAGGGTCCCAAGCTGTTGATGACAGGCCAAGTCAAATGCTCAAGACCGTTCAATATATAGGTACGGCATTCCGCTAGAGACTTTCTTTGGCTCGATGGATGTAAAGAGGATATGCCAAGCGCTGGTTTCAAGAACCTCGAGCTCGTCGAGGCCAGCTGCTTTGTCTGCATTCCAGCTAGACGTTCTCCACGATCTCAGACGGATATAACGAGACACTGGAAGGTGATCGGGGGCTAGTTCCCCACATCATATAGGGGGCGGGGATATTCTGGGCAATCAGCCAAGATCAAGCGACCATTATGCCAAGCCGATAGAGTTTCTCAGGCATAGAAAACCTGCAAGCAGACCAAAGGGTTTTGGAGGATGTGACCAGCAGAGAGCCGATCCTAGGTGGACTCTGAAGTACCAGAACCAAGCTCAAAGGCTGAAGGAAAGGTCTGTACAAGAAGCATTGTGGGGAGGACGTCGGTCGATACCCACGTCGGCAAGTCCCGATCACGTGCCAAGACAGGTCCCTTGGCTCGGGAGACTGCCATACATGAACGCAGACATTTGCGACGGACCCCAACTGCTCTTTCTCCTCCACCCCCATCATGGCCAAGGTGCTCACCAACAAACGAGGCTACTACAGTGACGGCTCCTACGAGTTCTCCAAGCCGGAGAAGACAGGCGAGGGTGGCATTCGTCGCTGCTCGCTTGTCAAGGATGGCGACCTCGTCCAGTATCCAGTGGACGGCGTCAAGACCGTATACGAGATCGTCGAGTATGCTGCTCGCACCCACGGATCACGTCCGGCTGTGGGCTGGCGCGACGTCGTCGATACTATTGAGGAGGAGAAGGAGGTCACGAAGGTAGTCGAGGGCAAGGAGGTCAAGGAGAAGAAGAAATGGAAATACTTCGAACTCAGCCCGTACAAATACTTGACCTTCATCGAGGTCAAGGAGGCAGTTTCAGAGGTCGCGCGTGGGCTCCTCCACCTAGGTGTCACCGACAAGGACGTGTTCAACATCTATGCTCAGACCAGGTACGTAGCAGGCTGCGGTTGCTGTGGAAGCGCTCGTTGACGCGTCGGATTGCAGTCCCAACTGGCAGATCATGGCGCACGCATGCGGGTCCATCTCTACCACCATCGCAACCGCGTACGACACTCTAGGCGAAGATGGTCTCGCTCACTCGCTCAACGAGCCCGAGTGTGTCGGTCTTTTCACCAATGCCGAGCTTCTCCCCACCCTCCACCGCGTCCTTGCCCGCACCCCCACC
>JANBPK010000789.1:0-78182 GCA_027579435.1 Candolleomyces eurysporus | reverse complement strand
GTATGGACTCACGTAGGCGATGCTGCGCTCCGCTCGTCTCGGATTCGGGAGAGGTTGACAACGAGTTACTGGCCGTGCGTGTAGTCGTGGTCGAGGCGGATGTACGCGTTATCGTCGTAACCGCGGGCCGCGCCGTGGTTGCGACCGTCGGCGTAGGGGCGGGCTGATTGGGNAACATAACAACCATCCGTAACGCGCCTCTGCCCAGTTTGCACCTTGCAGAACGGTGTTGTCGAATTCCCCAGCGAGTTATCCCTGCCGACGTTCGTACACATAGTTTGGTACGTGTAGTCTCCCGCCCTCCCACTCAAGCACAGGTAGATTTTCCGACCACGCCCGTTAAACACCCATTCGGGACCCCCAAGACGCTCGAGGCTACCGCTGAAGTAGTTTATTGAAGTCGTTTCGTTGAGGTGCGCTTGCATGACGGCCGCAAAATCGCCTTTCGAGCCACCAACGCACGCGACATCGATAGTTGCTGGATCTACGGCTCTAGGGTAGAAGCAGAAGTTTCCCCGTGAATTTTGCTCGACGAAATCACCATTCCGGTTGATGGGAGTCGTGATTGCGGCGTAAGCTTGAAAGATGAGGGCTAACACCAAGATTGAGAACGCCAGGGGATGCATATTGGCATCAGAGATTCAAAGGAGTGTAGATAGTTGAAAGAGGAAGTGGGCTGGAGGAGAAAGCAAACGGTGAGAAAGGAAGGATGACGACGAAGGGGGATCCTTTCCAAGCCGRGGGCGGTATTGGCCCCGAGTCGGAGATAACGCGCTGATATATCTTGATGCGGTTTTGGACAGTTGCTTCCACGTTAGTGCGGAGCCCAGGTCCGTGCTCCACGTCCATGCGGTGATGTACAGGGCCTGCGAATGTTCCTTGGTCTGCAAAACCCAGATGTCAGTCCTACAAGGGGAGGTACGTAGATCTCGGCGGCTGAACACAGAGGCGCAAGCCACAATACTCACTGTCAGCATTCGACTCCTATGCTGCCATTGGTGGTCGCTGGGACTCCTACAGCGGCGATCACAAGGCTTTGTAATGGAAGAAGCAGAGCGCGTACGTACGTATGCACCGAGAACGGTCTGTGTTTTCGGACAGTTTCCGCCGAGAAGCTTGGTTGCACCAGAGAAGTGCGATATATTAATATGAGGGGGCCCGGGCATGCTTATAGTCCATGATGATTGATCATAGCACACTGTAGAAGGTGAAGTCTGGACAATCTAATCTCGTCTTCCCTCACAGCGATTCGCACAACGGCAATTGGTGAGCGAACACGTATGTTCTCGTTAAGCCCGGCGATACTGGACGGTAAACACGGGTCGGGGGAACGGGCATGTCTTTCCTCAGCTATTGTTCAGGCTGGAGAACATTCACTCTTTGACGTTGCGATTTCATTAGGATGTCACCGAATCAGGCAATTAGATGTATCCCCTGATCTTCGACGAAATCCACCTGCCCAATTTGCAGTGTCTCAGGAGATCATCTGTACCTCGGGAATTGGCTGTGTTCCGAGAAGGACAGGTTCTTTAAAAAGCCCTCCAGCTTCGACCGCTTGGAGAATTTTTCGTTCCGATCTACATAAGCTACGATTGATATCACGCATAACACATCGAGCTATATTCCTCCTACCACTATTCGAGTTTTTGACGTTTTCCCTCGGGTAACGATAGCTCAGACCAGAGGGTTCTCCTCCCTCGATGGGGCACCCTCGTTTTAAACATGAGCTGTTTACCAACCGAGCCAATGTACCGGTCGCAGTCGCGGTTACGTCCTTTCTCAGGTTCATGCTGTCGGGTGCCTAATGGTCCTTGGCTCATTCTTTGTGATCCAAGGATGATTAGCACGCAAACAAATTGACAAGAAGGTGAACGCGCGTCTCCAGGAACACTTTATCACTGACGCGACAGGAATTTGACAGCTGAATTCCAAGGTTCGCTCCCATGGCGATGTTCCAGAGTGCGATCTTGGGCGTCTACGAACGTATGGAAGCTAAATTACTTTAACGACGTGTGTACGATGACGCCGATTCGTATTTGTTGGTGTGCACTCATGCTGAGACCTGGAGCGAAGAATGAGGAAAGGTGAAAAAATTGAGCGATTTCACCCCACTGGCGATTACTGGCCGACGCTGACCTTAACTCATGGGACAAGAATCTCTCCTCCGACTTGTCGCCGACACTACTTGGAATGTTATGTCATATTTAGATTTGGTGATATCGCCGAGCGTTTGAGTGTGTTTCTTGTCTTCCTCTTCACCCGTTTTCTAATTCTCGGGAAACCTTTAACTGCGAAAGTTATGATACAAAATTAGACCACAAATGACGGGCGCCGATGTACGATTGCTTGATTGAGATTGAGCGGTTACGCTTGCTTGCGATTTCCCCTCTCAAACCACCGACAATCAAGTTTGGCAGCTACCCATGTTCCCTGACTCGACTCAGAGGTTCGCGCTTTTCGAAAGCCTCGTGACGACTACGTTGGAGATCTGTCAAACGTTTAAGATCAAACGCATTGCTGTCGAGAACATCTTCGAGGGCTCAAGAGAAACGAAAATCGTTCGGCCAAACATGCTCTGGACTTGTTCACGAGTATTTGACCCACGCATGGCCGCGTTCTTAGCCCAAGTTGCCGTCGCTGGAGGAGTTGGGCCATGGGAAAGTTCTCCTTGTGGGATACATTGAACTTGTGAGGCCTCGCAGACCCGAAGGATACAGGAATTTGGGTCTGCCATTATTTTTTGAGTGGGGGAGGGCGAATCTCTGTCAAGGGCTCTATTCAAGAGGACCTCCCCAAACTCATCCGTCCAGATCCCAGCGCTTGCATCATCGTTCTGTCCCTGATTCGCATACCTCTGAGAGATATCGTTGCCGTTACCGGGGGCTACTTCCAGCTTTACAACGACTATCGCTACTTGTTGAACGCTTAGCCAACCCGCCCACTGTATCGAAGGCGGCCGTCCCGGTCATATCTCCATCGTGTCACAACTTTCAGCACTCCCTTGACTGTGCCTATTATTTCTCACCCTGCTTCCGGGAGACCTGTGGCTGCCCTCAAGTGCCAAACCTTACAGCCAGCTTATCTGCCTAATGTTTCAGCAAAAATCTGGTCGTTCTGGACATTATACATTGCTCCATCTCTTCTCAAACGGCTCTTCCAGAAGAGACGCTACTACAACCACTTCGTGCATCGGGTCTGGTGACTCAACATTTGATTGCAATTTGACAGCCACCAAAGAAGTTCGTGGATTGGAGGCTGGATTTGTAAAGTGGGTTTACAAGGGGTAAGTTCGTTGTGATCTAAACANGTCTTGGCTCGCTTCGCTACGGCTTTAGGATCCGAGACTAAGACCGAGGTGCTGAAGTGTACTTGTGGAATGTTAGCTTGCGAAGTATATGGTCAATTTGTCAATTTCTGCTTCAAATTTACATGCAGATACCTGCCTTTTCGCAGTTGTAATGGCCTCTTCAATCGACCAGTATCGATTAAACTACCGCGTTGGCCATATGGCAAGAAATTAAGACACATCTCTTGACAGAGAGGTTCACGCACCAGATACTTTGGTCGAGAGTCCAAGCTGACTCCTCGACATTCAAAGATTTTAAGAATCCGTCCACAGGCCCCACGTCTTCACACACTGAGATGCCTCTTGGCGTAGGTTGCCTTTACGCGCCCCAGTGTCCCGTAGGCTAACGTGGGGGTTTATATTGCATTCAGAACAAGGTGGAAGCTTTTGCCTGACTCCACATTCGGTCTACCATTCTGTACCAATGCACTTGACTGAAAGCCGATTTCCTATTAGGTGGCACTGTTAAACTTCGTTCCAAAAATCCTTAAAACGATCCTCTCATCGACCTCGGTCTCCTGTCACACCGTTTCGAAATGGCCGCTATTAAGGAAGGTATACACATTTTGAAGAAGTTCTACTCAAGTGCCGCGTGGGATGGGTACATTACAGGATTCCGGGGCCCAGATCCAGAAAATTCATTCATCAAAAAAAANGAGTGTAATAAGATCGTATGCGACAATGCTTTTACCTTCGTGCACCCAGTTGGAACGGATTCGATGTCCTCCAAAAATTCGAAGCGAGGGGTTGTGAACCACGAGCTGAAGTTAAAGGGAGCGACTGGAATTCGAATCGTGGACGCATCTGTTTTCGTAAGTCGTTTGATATGTTTAGCGTCGTTGCTTCTCACCAACGAGGGTTCCTTTCTAGCTATATGTTTTGACTGCGCATGCCCAGGCTGCGGTGTACATTTTGGCTGAGCGAGCGGCGAATCTCACACGAAATGCTTGGTGATCGTCATCTCAGTTCGTTACCTTTGTGTTATATGTGTATGTCAGAAGGTCATGTATCGATTTCCGAACTATTTCGGTTCCCAACTCATCTTTTCTGCATAGATGTGGTCCTCGCCCTTCGCTCGTTCCTTACTACTATGTGCTAGGCTTGCTAAATCTAAACTGCAGCCCCTAGCCTGCTGTTCGCGACCCCTTCCGTCAACCTGATATAATACTGTGGAGATGAAACTGCTTGGCCGTCTCGGTATGATTCAATTGCTTAGTTTGCCATGGTCATTAACATCGAGCACCCTGTCAACAACGCGATCCAACATGGCCGCTTCCACGCGCTGCGAGTTCACTTCAAGCCCTGTGACCCTTCCCGGCTAAGGGACGGTACGTGATTGTGCGGCTCAAACGGTCAGGCGACTCATGACGAAACCAGTCGCCTTGTTCACATTGTCCTGTCCTCGATGTCGATGTCTTCCGAAAGTGTCGGAAAAATCTCTGCTCGGCCCCCGAGTCCCAGGCATATAAATGCACCTATAGACAGAAGCAACTTCATTGCCCCAAAAGCTCAGTATGCAGACGCTTGTCTATGCCGTAACATTCTTTCTCTGCGCTGTTGCTCGTACTCAGGCGAAGGTCTATCAGAGCATCGAAGAACTCCCAATCAACACCAAACCCTTTGATTTCATTGTTGCGGGTGGTAATCTTATTCGCCGTCATACGATGCACCTGCTTTCGCTAATACACGAGGATAGGAGGAACTGCAGGGTCCGTGATCGCCAGCAGGCTAAGCGAAAACCATAGGTTCAATGTTCTTCTTGTTGAAGCCGGCCCAGAGTAGGTTCTCGAATTTGAATAAGAACATGTTTCACTCAAGGACCTATTGCACTAGCAACGTGGGCGTTCTTGAGCTCATCATGCCCAACTGGCCCGGTCAAAGAAATCTTTCCAAATATGATTGGAGCTACCTCTCAACACCTCAGGCGGGGTTGAATGGTAGAACACTTGCTGTTCCGCGAGGCCATGTCCTTGGAGGAAGTAGTTCTATCAGTAGGTCTTCCTTCTTTTATGCCTATCGTGTTGTCTCACTTTGTACCATAGATGGGATGGTGTACACGAGAGGTTCGGTTGATGATTTCGATAATTGGGGTCGGGTAACTGGTGATCCAGGGTGGAGCTGGAAAGCCCTCTGGCCATATATCAAACGCGTGAGTGACCAAGTCATACTTTGAACGTTGGGATGATAAGTGTTATCGGCTCTTCAGCACGAAAAATGGGTCCAACCAGCCGGCGGTCGGGATCCGTCTGGCCAATTTGATCCCAGGGTGCACGGATATCGAGGCAAAGTGTCCGTTTCACTTGCTTGGAGCGGTCCCACCGACCATGACAATCGTACGGCCAAAAACGCTGAGCTACAAAAGGAGTTCCCAGTGATTCTGGATCAGAACGCAGGGAGGCCGATCGGGATTAGTAAGTTCCTCCTTTATTGGCGACAGTGTCATTTCTAAAGCATGTAGCTTGGAAGCAATCCACGATCGGTAACGGGGAGCGAAGCAGTGCTGCTACCGCATATTTGGGACCTGACGTTCGCGAGAGGCCAAATCTGACGATTCTGGTGAACACCTACATCACTCGCGTGCTCCCAGCCAAAGCATCAAGCCGGCGACATGACTTTCGGTCGATTGAAATCGCCCCTCGACGAGGAGGTAAGTGCCGATTTGTGATGAAGCACATTTGAGTCACCCAAATAGACCTGTCTTCAGGCTCGACAAGAGTTTTGACTGCTGCGAACGAGATCATACTTTCAGGAGGAGTGATTGGGACTCCTCAGATCCTTCTCAATTCCGGTATTGGCAGCGAGGCGGAGTTGGAGCATCTAGGCATTCCCCCGCTTCTCAATGTGCCGGATGTGGGCCAAGGTCTGACTGAGCATGTCGCAGCGAATGTTGCCTGGATGGTGATTCCTCCAAATACAACCATGTACGTTCCAACATTGCCTTGACTAACATCAAGTTTCGCTCTCTCAGTCCTGACCTCTATCGAATAGCATTGATCAATCTACTGCGTTGGCCATGTGGCAAGAAAATAGGACAGGTCCTCTGACTGAGGTGCCCACCCACCAGCTATTGTGGTCGAGAATTCCGCCCGATTCCCCGATATTCAAAGAATTTGAGGATCCGTCCACAGGTCCGACATCTCCCCACATTGAGATGCCTCTTGACGTAGGTTGCCTTCACCTGTTCTAACGTCCCCACAGGCTAACATCAGGTTAATATTGTAGCCATTACAAGATGGATACATATGCCTCTTGACTCCACATTCGCGTCAGTGGGTCTGCCATTCTGTAACGATGCACTTGATTGAAGGCCGATTTCCTATTAGGTGGCTCGGTCAAGCTTCGTTCCAAGAATCCTTTCGACAATCCTATCATAGACCTCGGTCTTCTATCACACCCTTTCGATATGGCCGCTATTAAGGAAGGTATACGCATCGTGAAGAAGTTCTACTCAAGTGCCGCGTGGGATGGGCTCATCACAGGCTTCCGGGGCCCAGATCCAGACAATCTATCCGAAAAAGACTTTGAGAAGATCGTACGCGACAATGCTATCACCTTCGTGCACCCAGTTGGAACGGCTTCAATGTCCTCCAAAAATTCGAAGCGAGGGGTTGTCGATCATGAGTTGAAGTTGAAAGGAGCGACTGGAATTCGCATCGTGGATGCATCTGTTTTCGTAAGTCGTTTTGTACAGTCACAACCCCTTCTTCTCACTAGCGTGAATTTCTTACTAGCCATATGTTTTGGCTGCGCATACCCAGGCTGCGGTGTATATACTGGCCGAGCGAGCGGCGGATCTCATACGAGACGCCTGGTGATTTCCATCCCGGTTTATTCCCTTCACGTTGGATGCCTATGGCTCTGTTAGAAGGTCGTCCATCAATTTCCGAAAATTTAGTTCGTTATTTCAATTCCCGGAATTTTCCAACTTCGACATTCGATGATGGCCGCAAGATGCTAAGGCCATGTTTTATCCAAGGCGCAATTCTTCAGACAATTTAAACTCTGATGTATTTACATCTACATTCAGACTAGAATAGAACCCAAATGGTCTAGCTCCGGATCCTAGATTCCCTGGTCTACATACTACTGCTGCCGCCTTGAAGGAGGTGCATTGAAACCTCATCCGAATATCTATCAGTCGCCAACACTGGGGCTTCTCCAGCATACTTGAAAATGGTGTGGATGTATTCAAAAACACCGAAGATGTAAGCGAGCTTACCGTGCACAGCAAGATACTCACAGGAGTGAGGGAACTGGTTGTCTCGGTGCGGCGTTGAGAGCTTCGCTCGACGGGCAGCATACTCACAATTCTCGAGCCGCGCCACGACTCGACGATTTGCAAGTAGAATGTATCGGCATTACACAGCAGCGTGAAGCTTCTGCGTGGTTGAAGACATGACTCTACTGCTCTCCTCTCTACCAGTCGAGGAGTGTTCAATATCAATAGCCATGGCGTCAGACATGCTGGAGCCTTGCTGGGGCCAACCAATGCTACTTGTGGCACATGCAAACCTTGGAATATTAGAGTAAAAAAGCTACCACGTTGCCGAACGATAAAACCACAAAGAATTAATATGCCTTATTTTACGTGTCCAATCACCAGGTCTTCATATGTCACTCAAATTCCCACTATTTTGTGACATGTTGAGCAGGTGCGTCAAAAGGTCTCCTGAGGATCCATCGGCTGCCAGGACTGGGAGTTCTTTAGCATCCTTTAGAACGTTCTCGATGTAATCAGTGGCACCGGAGAGACGAGGAACCTTGGAGCACGCTGCGTGTGATGATCGAGTGCCGTGTATCCAAAAACAGATCCCATTGTAAATGCCATCGCTCAAGAAATTGTCAGATACGAAATTGGAACATTTGCTAAAGGTGGGGCTTCGAGGTACCACTCAAGTAGATTGGAACATAATTAGTTCCCAGCGAGGATACTCGAGACAAACTCCAACAATTGGAAGAGATTTTCGGGAGCGGTGTCAAATATATACTGAAGAGGCTAGTAGTTCACTGTTGGCAAATTGATAAACACCTTAGGTCGACCTGTGGGTAGAAATGAAACTGCTCGACTACCAAGTTAGGCCCTCAGTTTGGCATCATCGTTAAGATCAAGCATGGACCAATATCTGTCGACAACGCGAATCCGACATGACCGCTTTCACGGCACTGCGTGCTCACTTCTGACTTCAATCTCTGTGATTCTTCCAGTCGATGGGGTCGTGTGATTGTGCGGCTCAATGTATCAGGCAAATTATAACGAAACCACCGGTCTTGTGCACATTGTCCTGTCCCCAATGTCTTCTGAAGGGGTCAGAGAAATCTCCGCTCGGCTCCCGAATCCCAGGCATATAAAGGCACTTGTCGACAGAAGCATCTCCATCGCTACGAAAGCTCATCATGGAGAGACTTGCCTATGCCGTAACATTCCTTTTCTGCGCCGTTGCTGGTGCCCAGGCGAAGGTCTATCAGAGCATCGAAGAACTCCCCACCACCACCGAACCCTTTGATTTCATTGTTGCGGGCGGTAATTCTTTTCGCCATCATACGATGCACCTGCCTTCGTTGATCCACGAGAATAGGAGGAACTGCAGGCTCCGTGATCGCCAGCAGACTAAGCGAGAACGATAGGTTCAATGTTCTTCTGGTTGAAGCGGGTCCAGAGTAGGTCTCCTAACTGATTGAGAACGTGTTTCATTCAACTGGCTACTGCATTAGCAACGCAGGCGTTCTTGAGCTCATCATGCCCGGCTGGCCCGGTCGAAGAGATATTTCCAAATATGATTGGAGCTACACCTCAGCACCTCAACCGGGACTGAATGGTAGAACACTCTATATTCCCCGAGGTCACGTTCTTGGAGGAAGTAGTTCTATCAGTAGGTATTCCTTTTTCTACACGTGTCACCTTGTCTTACTTGTAACTTAGATGGAATGGTCTACACCAGGGGTTCAGCCGACGATTTCGATAATTGGGGTCGGGTAACTGGTGATCGAGGGTGGAGCTGGAAAGCCCTCTGGCCGTATATCATGCGCGTAAGTGATTTAGTCGTGCTTTAATCGTAGGGATAACCAATGTTGTGGCTTCTTGAGCACGAAAAATGGGTCCAACCAGCTGGTGGTCGCGATCCCGCAGGCCAGTTTGATCCAAGGGTGCACGGATACAGAGGCAAAGTCTTGGTTTCACTCCCTTGGAATGATCCTACCGATCACGACAATCGTACGGCCAAAAACGCTGAGCTACAAAAGGAGTTCCCAGTGATTCTGGATCAGAACGCGGGGAGGCCGATTGGCGTCAGTGAGTGCCTCCTTCATTGGCGAGAACGTCATTCCTAACATACGTAGCTTGGAAGCAATCCACGATCGGCAACGGGGAACGAAGCAGTGCTGCTACCGCATATTTGGGACCTGACGTTCGTGAGAGGCCAAATCTGACCATTCTGGTGAACACCTACATCACCCGCGTGCTTCCAGCCAAAGCATCAAGTCGGCTACATGATTTTCGGTCAATTGAGATCGCCCCTCGACGAGGAGGTAAGTGCCGATGTGTGATGAAGCACCCTTTTTGAGTCACCCAAATTGACCTGTTGTCAGGTTCGACAAGAGTTTTGACTGCTGTGAACGAGATCATACTTTCAGGAGGAGTGATCGGGACTCCTCAGATCCTTCTCAATTCCGGTATTGGCAACAAAACCGAGTTGGAGGCTCTAGGCATCGCCCCGCTCCTCAATCTGCCGGATGTGGGACAAGGTATGACCGAGCATGTCGCCGCGAATGTTGCTTGGACGGTGATTCCTCCAAATACAACCATGTGCGTTCCAACACAGTTTTGATTGACATCCTTTTTCGCTCTATCAGTCCTGACCGCGATCGAATAGCATCGATCAAGCTACTGCGTTGGCCATGTGGCAAGAAAATAGGACGGGTCCCCTAACTGAGATGTTCACCCACCAGCTACTGTGGTCCAGAATTCCACCCGATTCTCCAATATTCAAAGAGTTCGAGGATCCGTCCACAGGCCCGACATCTCCCCACATTGAGATGCCTCTTGACGTAGGTTGCCTTCACGTGTCCCAGTGTCCCCACAGGCTAACGTCAGGGTCAATATTGTAGTCAGCTCAAAGTGGACGCGTATGCCTCTTGACTCCACATTCACGTCAGTGGGTTTGCCATTCTGTTTTGATGCACCTGATTGAAAGCCAAGGCCATTCGATTTCCAATTAGGTGGCTCGGTTAAACTTCGTTCGAAGAATCCTTTCGAGGTTCCTATCATTGACCTCGGTCTCCTGTCTCACCCTTTCGACCTGGCCGCTATTAAGGAGGGTATACGCATCGTGAAGAAGTTCTATTCGAGTGCTGCGTGGGATGGGTTCATCACAGGCTTCCGAGGTCCAGATCCGGACAATTTATCCAACGAAGAATTTGAAAAGATCATACGCGACAATGCTAGCACCTTCCTGCACCCTGTCGGAACGGCTTCTATGTCCTCCAAAAACTCGAAGCGAGGGGTTGTGGATAATGAGCTGAAGTTGAAAGGAGCGACTGGAATTCGAATCGTGGATGCATCTGTTTTCGTGAGTGATTTGGTATGACTAAGACCATTACTTCTCACCAGCATGGATTTCTTACTAGCCATATGTTTTGACTGCGCATACCCAGGCTGCGGTGTACATCCTGGCTGAGCGAGCGGCGGATCTCATACGAGATGCTTGGTGACCGCCATCTCGGTTTATTATCTTTTTCTTGAATGTCTACAACCTCGTCAGAAGATCATGTATCGAATTCCGAGACTATTTCGTTATCTTGACTTCCTTTTCAATATGAATTCCGAACACCCGATCTCCGGGAATTTTCCTGCTCAACTTCGATGACGGCGAAATAATAGGCCCATATTTTCATCCAAGGCTTAATCAGACAACTGAACTCTGCTTTCCATTGCCTTATCTACATTGCGACTAGAACGGAACTCAAACGGTCTGGCTCCATATCTTGGGTCCCCTGGTCAACAGTTTACTACCGCCGCGACCTGGAAAAAGATGCACTGAAGCATCACCCAAAGATCCATCAGTGGCTAACACTGGGGCTTCTCCAGGATCCTTGACAATGGCGTGGATGTACTCAGCACACCAGATTTTTGAACGATCCCAGGGCACACAGCACGGCAAAATCTACATTGACCCCGAGTAGGAATGATCTCGACTTCAAACTGGCATTCATTTGCTCAGTTATGTGGAAAACGATCGAAGGCACTCACGTTAGGGACTCTAACTTGCAGGCGGAAAGTCAGGCAAAGTTAGTTGCTCAAGACACTTTATTCACCGTCCGTCCTCAGCCTCCCCGATATCGGAGTCGCTTAGAGTGCATCCGCCATCCTACCTTGAATCCCTTTACTCGCCAGACGAGAGATTTGTGTCAATTGCCAGCAGTATCAGATAAGAAACATGCAGTAGATCTGCGTTATGTGCCTCTGATAGAAATTTCTTTTCAATTGTTTAGAGACACAGAGTTTGCAGACGAGGAAAGGTGATTCTGTCGGCTGCAGGAGCCCCCATTTTGACTGGTAGTTTAAAAATAGCTCGCACTGGTGCATTGACATACATCCCGGCGTGATGGATGGTCGGTAGCGCGCTAGGGAAGGCATATAAATAGCTATAGAGCCCACATCTGACAGTCTTCTACCGTCGGTAGAAGTTCAGTTAACTATTCGTCAACAGTTAGCTTGTTTTCAGCTACCTAAGGACAGGAGTATTTAAGGAGAGGATTTCAACACAGGCCGGAGGAACTGAGGGATTTTCGAGTGCCGTGCATCCAAGAGTAGATTTTGGGGTTGCGCCGCATGCCTTCGTGCAGCCCGGTAAATGTCACTGTTCAAGAAGTCGTTAAAATCTGAGAACACTTGGAACATTTGCCCAAGCTAGGATTCATGGGTGACTCAGTGATCCTTGGGCGTGCAGAAGGTAGGGGCTTCGGGGTACTGGCACCGTAGATTGAAAAGTAGTCAGTTCCCAGAGAGAAGCACTTGAAGCAGACTCCAGCAATTGGAAGACATTCCAGGGAGCGATGTTAAATCTAAGCCTCTGCAAATAGTAGCTTTCTGTAAGCAACCTTCGTAAATACCTTACGTCGACCTGAAGTGATAGGGGTAGAGAAATAGGCCGTTCAATCGGCGTGGTTTAACTGCTCAGTTTGGCATCGTCGTTACTATCAAGCACGCACCAATATCTGTGGACAACGGGATCCCCGACATGGCCTTCCACGAGTCGACTTCATCAATAAACTTAAACTCTAAACTTGGGCTTCTTGTCACTTCTAGGCTTTTTCCGGCCATTGCCCGCGCCAAATTTGACCCAGCTTTTCGCAAAGACTTGCTAGCTTTTTTTTGGCTTGAGGGCGCTTGAGAACGCTTCTAAAGACCAAAAGTACTAAGTTGCACGTTTCCTGATGCTTCGGGGATCGCCTGATTGTGCGGCTCAGTGTCTCAGGCGAATGTGAGCGAAAAGACTGGCCCAGGTGCTATTCCTATAGGATATGATATGATATGATGCGAATGACGATCTCACCGGAGATGATTGCCAGGAGAGAAGGAGCTTGCGGGTTACACGGGCGCCTTCATAGCGCTTCAACGCTTCGAATCCACCTGCTCGAGGGGTATTCTTCTCGTTAATGGGGTCGCATGACTGTGCGGCTCGACTTATCAGGCGAATTATAGCGAAACCGCCAACCTTTTTCACACTGTTCCATCCTCAATGTCTCCCGAAACGGTCAGAGAAATCTCCGCTCGGCTCCCGAGTCCTATGTATAAAAGGAACTGTGGACAGAAGTGACTTTAACGCTCCGAAAGGTCGTCATGAAGAGACTTATCTGTGCCGTAACACTTCTTTTTTACGCCGTTGCTGGTGCGCAGGCAAAGGTCTATCAGAGCATAGAAGAACTCCCCACCACAACCGAACCCTTTGACTTCATTGTTGCGGGAGGTGATCCTATTCACCGCTATACTATACATCCTCTTTCGCTAATCCATGATTATAGGGGGAACTGCAGGGTCCGTGATCGCCAGCAGGCTAAGCGAAAACCTCAGGTTCAATGTTCTTCTTGTTGAAGCCGGCCCAGAGTAGGTTCTTGAATTTGATTGAGAAAATGTTTCGCTCAAGGACCTACTCTACCAGCAACGTAGGTGTTCTTGAGCTCATCATGCCCAACTGGCCCGGTCAAAGGAATATTTCCAAATATGATTGGAGCTACCTCTCAACACCTCAGCCGGGACTGAATGGTAGAACACTCCGTATTCCCCGAGGCCACGTTCTTGGTGGAAGTAGCTCTATCAGTAGGTCTGCCTTCTTCTCGTCCGATCCCCTTTCTCACTTTGTACCTTAGATGGAATGGTATACACCAGAGGTTCAGCTGATGATTTCGATAATTGGGGTCGGGTMACTGGTGATCCCGGGTGGAGCTGGAAAGCCCTCTGGCCGTACATCAAACGCGTGAGTTATCAAGTTGTGCTTTGAATGTGGGAATGATAAGCGTTGTGGCTTCTTCAGAGCGAAAAATGGGTCGAACCAGCTGGCGGTCGGGATCCGACGGGCCAATTTGATCCAAGGGTGCATGGATACGAMGGCAAAGTCTCTGTTTCACTCCCTTGGAGTGGTCCCACCGACCGTGACAATCGTACGGCCCASAACGCTGAGTTACAAAAAGAGTTCCCAGTGATTCTGGATCAAAATGCGGGGAAGCCGATCGGGATCAGTGAGTTCCTACGGTACTGGYRGAAACAACATTTTTGACGCACGTAGCTTGGTTGCAATCTACCATCGGCAACGGAGAACGCAGCAGCGCYGCTACTGCATWTTTAGGATCTRACGTTCGCGAGAGGCCGAACCTGACGATTYTGTTGAACACATACATCACTCGCTTGCTTCCAGTCAAAGCATCAAGCCGGTCGCTTGACATTCGGTCAATTGAAATTGCTCCTCGAAGAGGAGGTCAGTGTTGCTTACCTATTACCCGCGTATTTTGACTGGACTGACATATCGCCAGGATCGACCAGAATCTTGAGCGCCGCGAAGGAGATCATACTTTCAGGAGGAGTGATTGGAACTCCTCAAATCCTTCTCAACTCCGGTATTGGCAACAAAACGGAGCTGGAAGCTCTGGACATCCCCYCGCTCCTCGATCTGCCGGACGTGGGGCAAGGTTTGACCGAGCATGTCAGAACCAGTGTTGCTTGGACGGTGATTCCTCCAAATACAACTATGTACGTTCCAATCTACTYTCGCGGACATCATGCGTTTCGCTCTATCAGTGCTGATCTAGATTGGCYAGTATCGATCAAGCTACTGCGTTGGCTATGTGGCAAGAAAATAGGACGGGTCCCATGACCGAGATGTNGGGNNACCAGATACTTTGGTCGAGGATTCGATCCGATTCTTCGTTATTCAAAGAGTTTAAGGATCCGTCCACAGGGCCGACATCTCCACACATTGAGATGCCTCTTGGCGTAGGTTGTCTTCACGCGTCTCAGAGTCACCGCAGGCTAACGTGAGGGTYAATGCTGTAGTCAGGACAAGGAGGTGTATGCCTCTTGACTCCATATTCGCGTCAGTTGGTCTTCCATTCTCTATTGTTGCACCKGATTGAAAGCCAAGTCTATTCGGTTGCTGATCAGGTGGCTCGGTCAAACTTCGTTCTAAGAATCCTTTTGACGATCCTATCATTGACCTGGGTCTCTTGTCGCACCCTTTCGATATGGCCGCCMTTAAGGAGGGTATACGCATCGTGAAGAAGTTCTATTCAAGTACTGCGTGGGATGGGTAYATCACAGGTTTCCGGGGCCCAGATCCAGACAATCTATCCAACGAAGASTTTGAGAAGGTCGTACGCGACACGGCTATGGGGTTTGCCCACCCGGTTGGAACGGCTTCGATGTCMTCCAAAWATTCGAGGCGAGGGGTTGTGGATCATGAGTTGAAGTTGAAGGGAGCGACTGGAATTCGAATCGTCGATGCCTCTGTTTTCGTAAGTGGTTTGCACGATTACGACCGCTGCTTCTCACCAGCTCCAACTTCTTACTAGCCRTATGTTTTGACTGCGCATACCCAGGCGGCGGTGTACATCCTGGCTGAGCGAGCAGCGGATCTCATAAGAGACGCCTGGTGATTTMCATCCCGGTTTATTCCTCTKGCGTTGAATGTCTATGATTCTGTCAGAAGGTCATCGATTTCTGAAACTATCTTGTTATTTTAACTTCATTGTAAATAYGAGCTCCCAGCCCTCGATCTCCGGAAATTCTCCTGCTCAACTTGGACATTCGCCGTGTTTTATCCAAGGCGTARTCCTGCAGGTARCTTWAACTCCGCTGTATATCTGCCTCATTTACRTTCGGACTGAAACAGARTCCAAACGGTCTGGCTCCGGAGCCTAGATTCTTTGGTCTCCAGTTCGCTACTGCTACCGCCTTAAGGGTGCATCGAAACCTCACGTGRRTATYCATGATACACGAGACGCCCGTGGAACGGAGAAANNGTGCCACTACTGGTCTGCCATGCTATGAAGCCTCTGGGAGGCTGTCGATAGACCATGGGTGGAGRTCAGGTTGGCTTTGAGACTTTTYTRCGATTATMATGGTCGGAAGGACACAATGGTGTAGGCACGGATACGTACCTACTTGTCCTCGATTCCGGTCCTCCCTCAATATGAGTCGTGAGAATAGTACTCAAATTACAGAAATATACTGAGATACACGAGACGCTCGTGGAACGGAGAAAGTGGTTTACGGCGGTCGACCCAGAAGAACAATCAGTCCAAATTACCCGACGGCTACACCCCAACCCTCGCCCTACCAGCACCAGTATCCAAAAGCTTCAAATGACCCATCCCACATGCTCCGACCGTCCAATCCTTAACCCACCGATACTTTCTCTTCTCTCCGCAACCTTCGATAGCGCACGTCTGAGGTGCTGGAGCCGGTGGCGGCTGAGTAGAATACGCAGCTGTCGACAACGTGGAGGTCGCAGGATGCTGAGCCGGGGCAGCTGGGCCTGTGCCATCGTTGTCTACATCCATGGCATCACCTCCGTTCTTCTCTTCCGAAGATCCATGCAAAGACGGAGGACTAAAGCTCTCCGGAACAGAGAAACTCAAAACCATCTTCTTCACTTCTTCCTCCTTCGCGTCGACGTCCATACCATCTGCTGCAGCCGCACCCTCGACACCACCGGAAGAAACCTTGACCTTCTCGACAACTACCTTCGACACCCATCTAAACATCGTCGTAGGTTTCTGCTCTTCCTTCTTCTCACTTCCTCCGTCATCCTCCCACTCGCCCCCCTCTTCCTCTTCATCAACATCCTCTAGCCCTTCTTCGTCGTTCGCGTCTGCATCCGCTTCTTCTCCGTTGGTAGCAGCTGAGGCAGAAGCCTTGAGTTTGTTCCCAGAGCGCACAGCCGGAGTCCGTGTACCCGACCTCCCACCTGCGGGGGTGGACGATCCAGGGAGAGGTGAGTCGGTGTTATTGTTAGTGTTTGTCCTCCTAGCGCGTGGTTTGGTTTGTTTCTTAAGAAGTCGGTTGATCGTTTCGGCCTGTACACGAGATGTTAGCGGACGAACGAAAGAGGAAAACGCGGAAAGGAACTCACCTTTTCATCCTCCAACTTCTTCTCGCTCAAGTTCTTCCTCTTCCGAGCCGTCTCTTCCCTCCTCAACGCAATCTCCATCTCACTCAATTCTTTCTTCTTTCGTCTCTTGTTACCTGTTTTGCCAAATCAACGAGTAAGTATTGGTTTGCGAATGACGACGAGGACAGACAAGGAACCAAGGTACGAAAGAAGAGAAATGACAACGGCGAGAAGGAGACGCGAGGAACATACTCACCATCCACAGTAACCACATCCCCACCTAACGAGTCTGGGGGCAAACCCGATTCGTCCAACGCGATATGTGACGAATCAACTACGGATGCAAGGACGGCTTGTCTTGCGGTGAGTGGGCGGGCAGGTTTGGCTGCTCGACCTTGACCTGTTTTTGACTTTGTCGGTGATGGGCGGGAGGGGCCACCTAGAGGAGACGAATTAGCGTTGGTAGAGATCAAAGAGATAAGTAGAGAGCCAGACAAGGAAGGAGTACCGTACCTCTTTTCTTCCTCCCACCATCTCCGTCTTCGTCTTCATCGTCCTCATCCTCGTCGTCATCAGCATCGTCTTCGTCTTCATCCTCTTCATCATCGTCGTCGTCTTCACTCTCCACATCGACATCCACGTCTTCCTCGTCGTCGTCGTCGTCATCATCCTCCTCGACGTACCTCCCCCTCCCCTTCCCTCTTGCACCACCTGCCCGTGCACCTTTCAAGTTCTTCGCATTAGACGCCCCTCCTCTCTTCGCAGCCGAAGCCCCTCCTCCTGCACGAGCCCCTGCTCCCCTCCCTCCACGTGCCGAAGTCGTCTCCGCAGGCCTTCCGCTGACCATTTTCCACGTCAACGTCTTCCCTCCCGCTTCCTCAGGGTCTATAACAGATCCTGCAGGCGTAGCCGTACCCCCGCTACTCCCACTGTTCGAAGACGCGAGAGGTTGCGTAGAAGAGAATTTGAGTTTGATTCGGAGACCACCCCCACCGGGACCACCGGCAGCGGCGGCGCCTGCGGAAGGGTTGTTGGTGTTGGTGTTGGGGGTAGGTTCGGCCACCGCTTTCCTTCCACCGAGAGTGTGCGCAGGGTTGGAGCCACCTGCTGTTAGGTTCGTAGTAGTAGTAGCGGTAGCATCACTAGCAACGAGAGCCTCGATAGCTTCATCCGCATCCGCGTCACCACTATCCGATTCCATCCCTTCTTTAAGTATGCCTATCAGCCTATCGATCGTCTCCACCGAGGGCCTTTCCAATACTGGTTGGGGGGACGTACTGGGACCCGCACCAGCTCCGGCGTCCGCTACGTTTGCGTTTGATCTGCCCTTGGCCACACGTGCACTTCCAGCTCCAGCTCGGGCTTTACCCTTGGAGGGTGGGGCAGGTTTCGTGGGGGCACTGCGGTTGCGTTGTTTGTCCTGTTGTTGGGTGGGAGTTGGCGAAAGAACGAACGAATAAACAAATGAAAAATGATGAATGGATTGAATGAAGGGATGAAGGGAGAATACGCACCACCTCGGTCTCATCCTCAACTCCGCCCCGCGCATCGTCGTCGTCTACATCCATGTCCTGGGTTCCCGGGGGTTTACTAGGGCTCGAAGCCGCTCCTTCTTCTTCTTCTTCGTCGTCGTCGTCAACGACCCTAGCAGCCCTCCCACCCCTCCGTTGCCTCAGCTGCTTCCTCGGCCGAGCATCCATCTCGTCATCTTCCTCATCATCCTGCTTGCTAGTGCGTTCGTTCGTGGACTCGTCGTCCGCCGTAGAAGACGGCACGCGGGTCATGTAACTACCCGCGCCTCTCGTCTTCGGCTGGTTTCTGCGGGTCCGGGACTTGGAAGGCGATACGACCTCGTCTTCATCCTCGTCTCCTTCTCCATCGCCATCTGCATCATCCTCGTCTTCAGAATCCGAAGACTCTTCAGACGACGACTCCATCTGCATGTCTATGTTGATAGCAGCGCGCGTAGCAGCCGCACGGGTCAACGTAGGGCGTCGGGAGGGTGTCGTTTTGTGTGGAGACGACGTCGTCGCAGTCGACGTTGACGCCGTCGGAGCGGTACGATGAGGAGAGGARGTAGCGGCGGCRGCGTTGGATAACCGGGTTCGGCGCCGTGTCGGAGGAGGCATTGTCGTCGTCGCCGTCGGAGTCGTAGGGTAGGTTGTATGGGGTCAGGTTGGTTGTAGGTCGTTGTAGGTCCCAATCCGATGGGTATGGGGTTGAGTGGATGTCCGTGCGGCGAACGTAAGGCGACACCAACGGACGAATTAAATGAACCAGTGAACCAGGTGGTTCGATCCAACGGACAGCGGAGGGGGTTCGGGGTGCGCAGGTCGAGGCGAACCAGCGAAAGCGCCAAGGGGAGGCAACAAAGCAAAGCAAAGCAACAAAACGTCAGTTCAATTGATCAATATGGTTCGTTCCCAGCATCATGAATCAAAAAAAGCTAAAACGAAATGAAATCATGGGTCTGTGCGCAGCGGAATAAAATAGGTGCGAGTGCGGCGGCTGAATCGGAAGTGGTGCCCATACATAGACAGTATTATCACCAAAATACCATTGAATAACGTTAGGCGTCAAATCATTCATTCAGTGATTCGCCTAATCTCGAGTCGTTGTAGACAGACACGCCATTTCGCGCCGACCGACCGACCGACCGCCGAGATGCAAAGATCACCAGGACAGACGAGTTGTACACTCACCACTTCCAGAGTTATCATCATCATGAACTACTCTCCGTCCCCTCGTACCACCCGCCTTCCCTCGGGTTCGCCCTCCCCCTCTGGCTTTACCACCGCCTGCTGACGGTGTATTCTTCGGAGTGGCTGTTGTCAACCGAGTAGTTGAGCCTCTCCCCGCCGTTGATGTGCGGCTAAAGTTTGAACTTGATGAAGCCATCCAATCCTTTCCTTCCTGGGGTTCTTCTTTTCTTCCTGAATTGCGTCCCCTGTCAGTGTCAACTAGTCAAACGTGTGACGGTCCCGGAGTCYCTCTGCGCGTCCGTTTTCGGGGTCTTGCCCACGTATGGTGAGGAATATCGAGCGAAAGAGGGAWAGTTTGAGAGAAGGAGAAAACAGAGTAGGAGAATGGATGAGGTCGGTTATAGTCAAGCACGATGCATGCAACAACGTCAACGATCGTCGACCCAGGCCCGGGTRCAGTAGCGGCAAGAGACTCGGCCATCAGGTAATGGACCGTTGTCGGTCCGCCCGGCAGGTTTCAAGTCCTAGCCCTCAGATCTCCCCTCTAGCGAACGCTTGGGGAGGGCTACCCAATTGAATGGAATAATTGAATTTCCTAGTTTCACAAAAACCGGAGATCAACCTCATCTCTACTCAGCTCAGACGGATAGTATATGACGCAATCGTGAATCTATTCATGAAACCATCGCGGTATCATGATTGCTGAACTTGAACAGAAGCAACCATCATCCCAAAAGATCGGCGCTGGGGCAACTGTATAGCGTCCTCACTTTGCGAGAAAATTCAATACATTAGACCCTAGGTACYGACACTTCATAGGCACGAAACATGATCAAAACTATTCAATGCRCCTCAGTGGAACCTTTCCRCATCTCTTCCATCCTGCTCCCTTGTACYTGAATRGGTAGAATAACACCATCTCGAGACTCGAATGCGTGCCTTYTATAAAGAGGGCTTCAGTGGCTCTTCATRGARYGGTYCATTCNTTATTCCTCTCATCTCTGANCCCCATGGCTGAGCTCGATTTCGCGTACATCGACCGTATYAGYGCGAAATCGATTTATGCAAACATTTGTCTGAGTCTCATCGTAGTTGGTATGTTCCCTACCTCTCTGGCACTCATTTGTGYGAATWACGACYTAMYATRARCCAGGCATYCATCTTTTCATGGCCATCTACGGGCTYTCCGTYTTTCTCGAAACTCAAGATGACYTGAAGAGAGGAAGACGTCTGTACATAGTGATCAGCTTCATCCTCACAGGACTAGCGGGCCTTGACGCCTCGCTCGAAGCCGCCGGGGCGTTCAGAACGCTTTTTGAGACCACTTCGGTTGTGGACTCCTACAATGCACTCCTAGTCAAGTATTTCAGCGACTGGGACCGGTGGGTAAGCCTCGCATGCGTAACCGCKATGACGTTTGTCGGGGATTCYATATTGGTATGTGCYTCCACGGCTGGTAGTCCGCTCARGTGCTCATCGTGCCTTTTTAACAGGTGTACCGATGCTACATAATCTGCAAGGATCGATGGTGGTTATCCATCCTCCCCGCGGTCACYTGCGCTAGTGCCCTAGGTARGYCAWCTTCAWGTTCGCGGTGGTTTGGGACGCANCTAAAAATCCYCTCCAGTTCTCAACATCCTTGGTCAATTTTGGAGAGCWGGGGATCCTTATCCCGTTGCAACCAACCGATACACATCCGCGGCSACKATCCTCACCGTTCTGACCAACGTTATTGTYACCAGTATAATCTCTTTCTACCTGATCCATGCGCGCCGCGGTCYATCACGGGTCCTTCCATCGAGATCCCTAAGGCTTTACACCGGYGTCGTAGCACTCCTCATCGAATCGGCACTCCCTCTCACYATYTTCGGAATCATGTACGCAGCAGTGAGCTYRCGTTATCCCAAGGAAACGACCAGYGCCTACGCAGCCCACTTTCCGCTTTCTTACGTCTTTTCATTTCTTTTCTACTCGTTTACTGTAGGTCTTGGCCTTGAATTCTATCCTCGTGTATTGAGTGCTGATCTCTTCGCATCATAGACTTTATCCCCGCACATGATCATTTTCAAAGTGACRATAGGTCGCTCATGGGTTTCTCGATTCCCGAGRGTAAACGAGCAGGGCGGCCTATCGAACGGCATCGTGTTTGCACCGCAAGGAGCGGATTCATCCTTCATGCAGTCGGTKATAAATCGCGACTTGGAAAGAGATTCTGGCAGGGAAGACGCGTAGGGTGGCGAGGAAACGGATCGGGATTCCGATGGTGGCATCGCATAAGGTCCTYTGTYATCGAAAAGTAMAAATTAGAACARGCGGTCTAACGGATTCGAAACAAAAACAAGCAGATCGTAGGGTATTATGTGTATCTACTAGTATACTAATTCAAGCTACTAACCCCCACGATAGTCGTACACACGCCTCAAAATCGGTCTAGCCTCCACCCAGTCGTACATATCAGGACCACATTCATAGCTGTCGATATGATAATGAGTCTCGAAATCGAATTGGCGTTGATCCCCATCGATGATGAAATACTCCCTGAGACCCGCTCTAAGCTTCCTGTCCATCTTCTGTTTCGTCGCTTCATTTTCAAACCCACAAAGAATGAGCTTTCGGAAGCGTCCGGGTACCCTGGATCCGAGGAATTTCATGAAAGGAGTGGAGGTGTTGGCGATCCAGTCAAAGGGGTTGGGTGGATAGCGGGGAAAGATGTTGAGAACGAAAGTGTCGAGWAGAGGGAGTATAACATCTTTCGGGGCCGAATCTCCCGAGCCAGGAAGCGTCAACATCTCGAATAGGGCGACGAACTCGTACAACTCGACATGCAACGTCCTTACGCTCTCCAACCTCTTGAGGATCTGATCCARGTACGGATCGACGTTATAYTGCACGCACCGGAAAGAGAAATACTCTAGCTTRTCGAAGCTTGCGAGCTTATTGAGAAACCTCTTCGTTTCCGCAGGTGCCCAGTGATGGAGGTAGACGTGATCTCCTTCGAACCGAAGACGTCGTAAGTTGGGAAAGTAAACGTTATCGAGGAGAGCGGGGTACGTCCACAGGCTGTCGGTGACGCCCCAATGATATTCAATCGTGAGCGACTCAACGCTCGCGAGCTCGAGAGAACCCAGGGGGGTCTTAGCGCTGATGAAGCCTTTATCATTATCGCTCAACATCACATGCAGCGATATGATGTTCTTGCACTTCGGGCCGAGGTACTTGACCAAGAAGTTCGAGGGGACGTCCCGACCTCCGGTAACCCCGAGGATAAAGTGAGTCAGGGTGTTGGTGGGTAATTCGATGCTTGGCTGGTTGTTATTGTCGTCCAACATGAATAGCTCTTTGATCGCAACATAGCGCAGCGTTGGCACGTCCTGGAATGCCCTGATGGGGCCATGATCGTCCCATTCCTGCCAGTCGAACGTGTCGCATTCTTCGAAAAACAGCACCAGCCTCTCGAGGGACGGGAATTGACTCGATGTAACCGTGAGCAACTGGGATGGGCGCACCCTGACAAGCGTTAACCTCGTCAAAGATTGGCCTATGGGGACGACGAGTAGGTCGATTAGGTCGTCCTGAATACGGTCTATATAGTTATCAGTACCCATATCGGTGGGGTGGATGACCTGGAGATGCAATGGTGCGACTTTGGCTCGTTCGAGGCTCCGAACGAGGGTTTGCATCACGTCTTCGGGAAGGGGTGGATCTGGGAGATAGACCTGTATCCATTTCCATAGAACACCGAAATCGATGGCGACATGTCTCCAATAGCGGCAGACATGCGTAAGGAGTACGGGAGCGGTCTTGGGTAGAAGGGTTATATCCGTCCGCAGCTCGGGGAGGCAATGACGGAAGATCTCTCTGAGTATATCGTCTGGGAGGCGTTCGATTGGTTGATCAGGGGACGCGCTCGGCTCCCGAGTAACTGGAGGCAAGTCGCGATGGTCGTCGTGATGGTCGTCGTGATGGTCATCCGGCGCGGGTGGCTTGAGTGTGAGTGGTTGAGAGAGTGGCTGAGACAGTGGCTGAGAGANTTGGCTGAGACAGTGGCTGAGAGATTGGCTGAGAAAGCTGGCGGAGAGACTGGCGGAGAGACTGGCTCAGTGGCTCGCCGAAAGACTGGCCGAGATGATTGCCTTTCTGTCAGTTAGATCAGCAAAGATTCATGCAAAAACTGAAATATGGATGCCTTACCACCCATCGGAGAGACTGGTGATAAGACTGGCGGAGAGACTGGCGGAGAGACTGACGGAGGGACTGGCTCAGTGGCTCGCCGAAAGACTCGCCGAGAGACCGGCTGAGATGATTGCTTTTCTGTCAGTTAGATCAGCAAAGATTCATACAAAACTAAAATATGGATGCCTTACGACCCATGATGCAGTGAGATCCCAATAGCAAGGAAGACAGTCGAGGTCAGCTTTCTGGCGTTCCTCGGGGCCGCTTTACCAGCGTGGGACACGATTATATAGGTCCTCGATCAGTTTACTTCTGTTTATGTACGCGTTGGCGGCTACCTCCTTTGCACCACGCGTTCTGTGATACTGGCAATTGTTCCCGCTATGACCTCAGTACTCTGTACTATACGTCGTCATGCAGACCAACCGCCTAAACTCTCATCTTCCATTTTAGCATTCCAATGTACGCCTACAGATTGGGTTCAAGAGACCGGTGCTGCCTTGAGCCAGTGCCTTCTGCGTGATATCCGAAAGACCAGATCGCAATGGCTAGATAGCGTTAGCACACGCTGATGCACTCACATCAGGACCATCTACCTAGATCTCGATGCTGTAGCGAAGCAAGGCAAGATTTGTTCATTCAATTCTTTGGCGGGAAACGTCTGGTATCCGTGACCTAGACTCGCAATATTACCGGTCTCTGTTGGTAGCAACGCTAGGACCAGTGGTGTAAAAATCCAGAACAATGGAAAAAAAATCGAAAACGCCTGACCTTTTCGCTCCACCATCACTATCTGTATTAGAAATTCTTATTGTCACCTTGCGTACGATGGTCCCTAGGCCTTGAGCTCCTTTCTATTAATTGATCTTCGATATAGGCTGATCCTACGCTGTTTCGAGGCCTGGACCTTCGCCACCGCTCCCCCGTCCGAGTCCGGATTCTGCTTCTTCCTTTTATCGTTCGGGAGGGAAGCAAGGGGCGTACTCAGTGACAAATGTTCACTAATATCACCGATCCAAACAACGCATGCGCAAAACATCTTCGTCTCAAGAAAGCATTTCTTGGCGAGTACCATTTCGATCCTTGCTATCCGTTCGGTGAAGATAGATATACTGAGTGGCATTCGCAAATACCTAAAATCCGTATTGTACATTTACTATTGTTCCGGATGGGACTCGTAGACCCTGCGCTAGTGAACATCCGCTGCCTCCACCCATCCGCTCACTTCAGGAACCATCATCGTCCATTCATGTCTCTTCTTCACCTTTAGCTCCAGCTCCAAGCCCCTCGGAACGAATCGATTGAGTACCCGTACGAATTCTCTGTTTGTACTCAAATCGTCTTCACGAAATGCGACGATCACGATTCTTCGCAGATTTCGACCAGTCTCGTCAGGAACATCTTCTTGGCCTCTGCTGGCAATCCGTGATTCGATGAAATTTTCGAGTGTGCGAACGTTGAAGTGTTTCCTCTCTTCATGATCGTTGAGACTCCGGTGTTCTTCCCCAATGTGAATCGAAAAGGTATGAAGGAAGGGAATAAGATGAACAGAGAGCGTCCTCGACCGGTGATCAGGAGCTAGCATGAGTAGTGTGGAATTGTAATTTCTATGGTTGTCCCCGAGTTCGAGATCCAATGTCGTAATACGTGGGGTAGATTGAAGTATCTTCCGAAGTTCAGGCAAGTCAATGACCAAGGCCGTTATCGACAAAGATGTCAGGGACTGAAGGGAACTGAGCTTCCCAAGAAACAGCCGCTCCTCCACGGCTGCTCCCGTCGGAAGCCCGAGCAAGTTCGACCTCGATACAAGCATGAATCTTTCGAGATTAGGAAACTCGAATCTCGAGAAGAGGTCAGGATAGGAAAATGTTTCAAAATATCGGGGCATCTCGATGCGTAGCGTCTTCACGCTCTTCATCGCTACCATGGCTACACCAGCATTCCTCTGAGGGTGGCTGGGATGAGCTTCATCTTGCGACCACACGTCCTCCGGGAGCAGGTTGAGTGATAACAGGCGCAGTCTAGGTAGCGTTGGGAGTTTTGTTGTAATGGAGGTATAGTATGGACGACCGCCTTCGATATAGTGAACGAGTTGGGCGAGCGGGAGAACGATGTGGTCATGGGTTTGTAAGCCGCAAAAGTCGCTATGAAGAGCAACAGAGGTCAGATTCGGGCAGTTCTCGAATGCTCGAATAGGTCCGTGACTGGAGCATGGGCACGGGTAAAGGGGGTCAAAATTAACGAGTAGCGATAGTCGCTGCAAAGCCAGGAGTAGCCCAGGGCTAACGGCAACGATATCTTGCAGAGGTATGCGAACCAGGGAGAGAACGGTGATGAATGTGCTCATATTGGGCTGAATGAGTCTGGGAAAAATGTCGTCGAGAGTTTTCTGGTATTCGTGCGGAAGGAGAACGAGCTGAAGCCCAATAGGTGCGCGTTGAGCTCGCTTCAGCCACTCTCCGGACAATTGAAGACCGAAATCCCTGGATTCTACAGTCCTGTATGATTTCACCTTCAACGCACTCCACAAGGAGGCAAAACCCATGGCCAATTCCTTCCAGCGACGGCACACGCGTGTGAGCAGAACGGGGGCCTTGCGTGGATTAAACTCGATCTCCCAGCGATTCGGGAGACAATGGAGGAATATATCGTGTAAAATATCGCTCGGGACGCGGGTGACGGGGGTCAACGCTCGTGAACAAGTCCAAAGGAGGTCTGCCAGACGACTTTCGCGTCTCTCGAGTTCCTTGAGCTGCTCTCGACAGCGACGGATTTGACGCTGAACGTCGGACAGTTCTGCGGCGTACTCATCGCGAGACTTTCGCAGTACGAGAACTTCTGCGTCGGTGAACGCTTGTGGCTCGGGGAACCTGGGTGGTTTCCAGAAATGATTGTCAGTGTTTCGGGAGGGGGACTGGTAAGTCGATCTCAATCAAGATGGGCCCGATCGTACATCGACTCTGATCACTCACGGAATATGTTTGTATCATATCTTTCGTAGGACGTAGGAATTCCCTCGGGTATTAGGTGGTGGTCGAGGAGGGGAGCAAGGAGCGTGCTCAGTTACAGATGCCACCGACCCAAACAACGCAAAACATCTTCGTCGCTCAAGAGAGCATTTCTTGGCGAGTACCATTTCGACCCTTGCCATCCGTTCGGTGAAGATAAAYATCCTGAATGGCATTCGCATATACCTAATGCYCACAATGTACATTTACTACTRTTCCAGATGGGACCCAAATACCTTGCGCTAATGTACATCCGCTGCCTCCACCCATCCRCTCACTTCAGGTACCATTATCGTCCATTCATKTTCYTTCTTGACCTTGAGCTCCAGCTCCAAGCCCTTAGGAACGRATTYATTGAGTACCCGYAYGAAMTCMTTSTSTGTACCAAGRTCCTCTTCATGRTATGCGACGACCRCRATTTTTCGCAGATTTCTACTAGTTTGGTGAGRGMCATCTTCTCGAYCTCTGCTGACGAGTCGTGATTCGATGAAMTTTTCCAGTATTTCGGCGTCCATGGGTTCCATCTCTTCGTCATCTTCATCCCAGTACRCCTGCTYGATGTGAATCGCAAAGGTATGGAGGAGGGGGATAAKGTGATCAGAAGGAGTCGTCCACTGGTGATCGAGAGTTAGCACGAGTAGTGTCAGATTGCAGTTATSGTGTTKAATTGYGAGCTCGAGATCCAATGTCGTAAYGCGCGGGGTAGATCGAAGTATCTCCYGRAGTCCGGACAAGTCAACCGCGTAGGCGTTTATCGACAAAGATGTRAGGGACTGGAAGGCSCTAAGCTTGTCAYAAAACAGCTGCTCCTSCACGGCKGATCCTATCRGGAACTGCAGCGGGCGKYCCATCGATACAATYATGAGTCTTTCGAGATTGGGAAACTCGAATCTCGAGAAGAGGTCAGGGTACGARAAAATTCCCGGATGTCGGGGCATCTYGATGCGTAGCGTCTTCAAGTTCTTCACCGCTACCGTGCCCAAACGGGGATTCCTTTGAGGGGGGGTGGGATCGTYTGGAMACCACACGTCCYSCGGAMGAAGGMTGAGCGACAACAGGCGCAGTCGAGGRAGCGTTGGAAGTYGGGTTGTGATGGANGGNNNGNANNNNCGACCRCCTTCRATAAAGTGARCGAGTTGGGCGAGYGGGAGAACRATATGRTCATGGGTTTGTGAGCCGCAAAAATAGTTATGAAGAGCAACRGAGGTCAGATTCGGGCAGTTCTCGAATGCTCGAATAGGTCCGCGACTGTWACATGGGCACGGGTYAAGGGAGTTTGGGCTAACGAGTAGMGATAGTCGTTGCAAAGCCGGAAGTAGCCCAGGGCTAACGGCAASAATATCTTGCAGANTCNAYGCGAAYKARGGAGAGAACRGTGATGAATGTRCTGGMATTGGGCTGAATGAGTYTGGGGAGGCTGTSGCCTAAASTGCTTCCGAATCGGTATTCGRGTGGAGAGACAACGAGCTGAAGCCCAATCGGTGTTTTTTGAGCCCGCCCTAGCCACTCCCCGAACAATTGCAGRCCGAAWTYCMTGGATTCTGCAGTCCTGTAAGGTTTCACCTTCAACGCACTCCATAAAGAGGCAAAACCCATGGCCAAATCCTTCCAGTGACGGCACACGCGTGTGAGTAGAACGGGGGCTTCGTGMGGRTTGAATTGAATCTCCCAGCGATTTGGGAGACAATGGAGGAAAATCTCGCGTAGAATCTCGTTCGGGACGCGGGTGATGGGGGCTAACGCTCGTGAACAAGTCCAAAGSAGGTCTGCCAGACGAATTTCGCGTCTCTCGAGCTCCTTGAGCTGCTCTCGACAATGACGGATTTGCTTCTGAGCCTCCGATAGCTCTGCAGCGTAGTCGTCGCGAGCCTTTCGSAGTGTGCGAACCTCCGCTTCGGTGAACGCCTGAGGCTCGGGAAACATGGGTGGCTCCCAAGGACGGTTGTCGGTGGTTTGGGAGGGGGACTAAGCGTAGATTTGGATCTCAATCAAGATAGGGATTTTACATCGGCGCTGATCACTTACGGTATATGTTACTATCATATCGTTCGCAGGAGTTCTCGTGGTGGTTGAAGAAGGAAGCAAGGACAAACTCGGTAATAGATGCTCAGCGATTCAAACAGCGCCAAACATCTTCGTCGCTCATTGAGAGGACTTCTCGGTGTGGACCGCGTCGACCCGCGTATTCGAATTCGCCGAATCAAACAAACTTAGATTGGTGGGCGGTGATCTAGCATACACAGATGATTGGATAGCTACAGGGAGAGAGAAACACGAATTAAACGATGATGGAAAACTTGGATGCAAGGGAGGGAAAAGAATGGGGTGATGATCTGCGACTAGGGTATACATACTACCAGTACAGCCTGTTGTACATCCTTTGGAATGGAGGTTGAGAAGATACAGCTAATCAAGACAAAGGGAAAGCAATGGAAACATGCATGCGAGGGAATGACAAGAGCGCGTGAGAGCGGGAAGAACGAAAGCAAATGAATAAAGGAGAAAATAAACAAGAACCGATCGTCCACTGCCAGACCGTCGGCCACGAGGGATTCACCGACCATGGACACCATTCGGTCAACGACATTACTCGTATCGACTCGTTTTCATCTCCCACATACCACCTCTACCCTTCACCAACCCCTCAAAGATGACCTTCTTCCCCATAAAGTCCACCTGCAGCACGCCCCGTTGAATATCCTGAGCGATATTCCCGCATCGACGTTGGAACGCCACAGTGATAGCCTTCCTATCTTCCTCGGTCAAATCCTCGTTCCAATAATGCCTCCCCGTGATTGGAGACATGAGTTGCCGGTACATCTGTGCTAGCACGTCATAGACCGTCACCCCGTTCGGATGCGTTGGACGGACGTCGATATACCAAGGAAGCGAAGGATGGAAGATGCGCATGAACGGTGAAGGGGGTGTCGTAGCCAACTGAGCAAAATCAATGTTGTTGAACGGACGGCCAATGTTGAGAAACAGGGAATCTGGCTCCACCGTCAGTGGGTTTTCTCGGAGATCGTGGTCGATGGGCGGGCGTTGCGGGTTATATTGGAGTAAAGGATGCAGATTTCGCCGCGTCGTATCCGTATACTCTGCCCGTAACGTCAGAACGCGATGTCCGAATGCGAAACGGACACGTACCTTGTACATCGGACCTACTCCTCCCCACAATGTTTGGCCAGACTGCAGCCAACCCACTACGAGGGGTATAATCCGCTCTCCAATCCCTCGGTCTCCTAGCCAAGTTCTTCGGCCCATACGTGTCTTGGTTCATCATATATGGAGGTGGATAGTACCCCCATGGTTGGTATCCAAAAACGCTTGGTCCAAACGGGGATGAAGCGGCGTTCCCAAACGAATTTGAGCGTTGCATCTGGTTCTTCGGTGCAGAGGGCGCAGCTGACGCGGACCTCTTCATACTAACGGTCCTCTTCCTCGGTTTCCGTTCCTTCATCGGTGTCTCAACCCATCCCACTCCCAATCCTTGTCCATTCGCTGGTGCAGCGCCAAAGAAGCCGCCACCAGTGATTCCATCTTGGCCGGGTGGGGCATATGCCGGCGCAGGCCACGGCGTGTACCCACCAGCGCTAGTGCCGAAGGGAGGTGCAGAGTTTTGGCCAGTCGGTGTCAAAGGAGGTCCGTAGGAGCCTGTGGGAGTTTGAGCGCCCCAACTNGAGTGCCGGCGTATTGCTCCATGTCGGATATTGCTGACCAAACGTCCAACTAGCGGCGCTGGCTGGCTGTGGTCCTGGCAGAGGGTGGCCCAGCCCATGGAGGGAGGCACCANGCAGATTGRRGGAAGGCACCGGCGAGATTGAGGGAANGCACCGGCAGATTGAGGGAAGGCACCGGCAGATTGAGGGAAGGCACCAGCAGATTGAGGAAAGGGGGTTCCTGGCGCGTATCCTGAAGGCCATGGGCTATGAAGCATAAGCCAAAGGTCACAATTGGATGCAGTATAGATTGCAAGGGGACGAGAAGGAGGGGAGGAAAACAAGATGATGCCAGTACGATAGTAAAGTGGAGAGTGGAAGAAGATGGAGCGTTTACGTACTTTTGCTGTTGAGCAGCCGCAGCGCCCGGGAACGCATCGAAGAACCCACCGGGCTGCCCCCCTTGGCTGACTCCTGGTGGTGGTGGGTGGAACCCTACATCCGGATCGACCAAGCCAGGCATATCGCTATACATTTGGGGCGAGAGCATGAACCTGGAACCTTTAAGCTATCTGGCACGTTGGAAGCCCGCTATTGCAGCCTTGGCTTGATCCAGCGGGTGGTCGTCGTCGTTGCTACTCGTTGTTGAAATTCGTCGTTACCCTGGTTAATTTCGCCGGTCTACGGTCAGTTCAAAACCACAGAACTGGAAAGAGTACTCACAGGATATAATACAAGAGGAAAGACAGAGTGGGAGACCAAGAAGAGCGGTATATCTACCAAGAGCACAGCTCTTAGTCGTAGTGACGAATGATGAGATCGGCCAGCTTAGGAGGCGTTGATGCCGCTGTTGGGTTTTGTTAGGCAACAGCCTCCAGAGTTTGGCGCCAATCATAATGAATCATATCCACGGACACCGATCAGCTATTGGCAGTGCTCTTGTCCCACAGTGGGCGCTGGAGCAATCTTCCTCTGAATGGTCTCGAAGCAGCTTCGAAAAGGGAAACGTAACTGCATCTAAAAAAAAAGATTTTGCCCTTATGATGGTCAATTGAATGTGAGATCAATTACTAGTACGCAGCTCAAGCGTGCCAGTGGTCATCCGTATGCACCAGCCGAAAGCCTGGTAGCACGACTGGCAGCATTTATGGAAGCAGAAACTCTGCAAAGACTTGCAGGTGGTGGACGGGAGGGAAAAAAGGGAGTCTGGTGTCGATCGACAGGGACCACTCTTATATAGACAGGGGCAAAGTTAGCGTGACGTGACGGAACGCGTCAAAACGCGAACTGTAACGCGTAACGCGTATGTGACAATAGCACCGACCCAATAGGAGGCAGTAAAACCGACTTAATAGGAGGCACTTTGAATCGTGCGTGACTGTATACATCTGAGTTGTTACAAGGAATATCACATAGTACGGCCTTCAAAATTCTCGATCTGCCTCATCCCCAACTCTACGTCTCTTCCCTGCCCGAGTCCCTTCCTAAATCACGATCGATAACCGACTGTGCGAAGGATGAATCGGTTCCCTGCGGTGCGAATACAATACCATTCGATAGAACGCCTTGTTCGTCTACTCTCGGGAATTGAGAGACCCATGAGCGACCTGTTGTCACTTTAAAGATAATCATCTGCGGGGATAGTGCCTTTGAAGCGAGAAATCAGCCTCAGCCCAGGGGATATTCAAGTGAAGACTCACGGTGAAGGCGTAGAAGAGAAACGACATGACGTAGGAAAATGAAATGTAGGCTGCGTTTGCACCGTTCGTCTCCTTAGGAGTACACATGATCACCGTTGCATACATGATTCCGAAGATGGAGAGAGGGAGGGCCGATTCAAGGAGGAGTGCCACGACACCGGTGTAAAGCTTCAGGTCCCTCGACGGAAGGACCTTCGATAGGCCACGGCGAGCACGGATCAGGTAGAACAATATCATACTGGTGACCATAACGTTGGTCGAAACGGTGAGAATCGTAACAGCGGATGTGTATCGGGCACTGTCATTGGCAACGTTGGGCATTTTCTTATATCCATCAAAGATACCTAGTGCTAGTTGAAGGGGGATTATGGATGCATCCCAAAACACCATCAAGTTTGCTTACCTAGGGCGGTAAGGCAGGTGAGGGTGGGGGGGATGGAGACCCACCAGTGATCTTTCCATATTATGTAGCAGCGGTACACCTATCGCCAAGGCACAGTGAGCATTCTGACCATGAGGCTACTAAGCGCGGAAGCATCTACCATCATAGAATCTGCAATAAATACCATAGCGGTTATGGACGCGAAGCTCGCGTGCTGCTCCCAGCTGTTGAAGGCATCGACTGTATGATCAAGGTAGTCCAGAGGTGAAGTAGATTCAAATATTAATTTGAACACCCAGGCGGCTTCAAGCGAGGCGTTTAGGCTTGCTAGTCCCGTGATGATAAAGCTTATCACAATGTAGAGACGCCTTCCTTTCTTCAAGTCATCTCGGGTTTCAAGAAAGACGGAGAGGCCGTAGATGGCCATGAAAAGGTGAATACCTAGCTGGGTGTTAGTCCATCGTTACCCGAAAGAGTGACGGGAAGTAAGAGAACGCACCAACTACGATGAGACTCAGACAAAGATTTCCAAACATAGATTTGGCATCGACGCGGGTGAGGTACTCAAGATCGAGCTCAGCCATGCTCTGAGAGGGGAGGAATTGAAAACGAACTATTCTGTGGAGAGCCAGTGCGTGGAGTTCTCCCTTATTAAAGCCAGGTCCTCGAGCTTCCAAATGATGCTATTCTACCCACTACCCATAGAGGAACAAAGGAGCGCAATGGAAGGAATGCAAAGGGTTTCGCTGATAGTTAGATATAGTGATTGGAGTCTCAATCGCGTTTCATGGCCATAAATTGGTATAAGCTGGGTCTGACGTATCGAACCCTTTCCAAAGGGGGGACATTGCACAGTTCGTCCGGTGCAAATCATGGAATGATCTCCCACTTATCACAGTCATATAGTCATTGTGTCTGACACTGCTTCTCTTGAACTCAATCATAACTCCGCGATGGCTCCACAAATACCTTCCCAGATGCGTAGCCGCTCAAGAGCTGTATGGAAACGAGGTCAAAAGTCAGTGATGGTGTAAGATGTCGGTAAGATACTAGGTAAAGAAACAACACCATACAATCTGGGGATACCCTCTGTCGCACGCAGATCAGCATCTCAGAGAATCGATTCACACCTCTGTGAGGCGAACTATCTACGAATCATGGTAACTCTGAGCTCTTAGTTCACTGAGGAGAGATCTGAGTAGTGTGGAAAGTGACCGTCCCTGACTGTAACCACTACCTACCTACCTGGTGTCCGAAGCCAGGACAAGGTAACTGGACTTGATGTCTCGGTTTGGTGCACAGATCTACCGTAAAAGGGCGTGATCTCGAATAAAGCGAGGCATCTCACGTTATCTGATACCATTGTCAGCTTCTCCTTTGACCACAATGTTCTTCAGAACAACCGTCATGATACCGACATATACAGCGAGCGAATAGGGCTGATAGACCTCCTCGATACGTCGATGAAAAAANTCGGGGATCTAGCCTCCCTGCCAAATTGTCGAAGGCCAATATTGTAAGCCATCGCCGTCTCAGTCGCAGACTGCGAGAGCCTCGGAACGAGTTGTAAAGGAGATGCCGGTCATTCAAGATCAACTCGAGAGCTTCTAAGATAGCTCGAGGCAACCGTACTACGCTGGAATCGGACATTTCGATAGAATTAGAATTCTACGATAACCCGCTCAGGATGCCGACTGGCGATTCTGATTGTCATGCAGTGGTCCCTTTCCTTTTGACCTTCTTGACGCCCGTAAGCCGCTTCGATTGGGACGGGGATGCCCAAGAACCCCGGGTCGACCCTCACAATCTCATTCAGTTCATCCCCTCCCGGGTCACTATGAGCGTCGCTCATTTTCGCCCAGGTACACCGTACGCTGACCTCGAGCTGCCGAGAACGGTGATAGATATTTGTGCTTTCGATTAAAACTAGACCCAATGCAACAGGTGGTGCAAAGGCCGACTATGGAAGCTCGCAGTTCATCTCAGGCTTCGAGGTACTCGACCAGTAGATTGGGAAATAGCTAGTTCCTGGAAAGAAGCACTTGAGGCAAACTCCAGCAATGGGAAGAGATCCCGAGGAGCAATATCGAGTCTAAACTGCAGGTTGTAGCCCACTGTTCGCAAGCTTCATGAACGCCTTACGTCGACTTGAAATGATGTGGGTAGAGAAATGAAGCCGTTCGGTCGGCAAAATTTAATTGCTCAGTTTGGCAGCGTCGTTAACATCAAGCACGCACCAATACATGTCGACAACGCGATCTCCGACATGGCCGCTTGCACGGGGCTGCAAGTTCAACTGAGCGGTCGCGTGGTCGCGTGATTGTGCGGCTCAATGCATCAGGCGAATTATAACGAAACCACCGATTTTTTCACACTGTTCCATCCTCAATGTCTTCCGAAACGGTCAGAGAAATCTCCGCTCGGCTTCCGAATCCTAGGTATAAAAGGAGCCGTGGACAGAAGTGACTTCAACGCTGCGAAAGCTCGTCATGAAGCGACTTATCTGTGCCGTAACATTCCTTCTTTACGCCGTTGCTGGTGCGCAGGCAAAGGTCTATCAGAGCATCGAAGAACTCCCCACCACCACCAAACCCTTCGATTTCATCGTTGCGGGCGGTGAGCTTCTTCGGTGTCATACTATACATCCTCTCTCGCTCATCCGCGATTGTAGGGGGAACTGCAGGGTCCGTGATCGCCAGCAGGCTCAGCGAAAATCGCAGGTTCAATGTTCTTCTTGTTGAAGCTGGCCCAGAGTAGGTCCCTGATTGATTGAGAACGTGTTCCGCTCAAAGACTTGCTATACTAGCAACGCGGGCGTTATCGAGCTCATCATTCCAGCCTGGGGTCCTCGAAGGGATAATGCTCAATATGATTGGCCTTACATCTCAACACCCCAGCCGGGCCTGAACGGTAGAACACTCGCTGTTCCCCGAGGCCATGTTCTTGGCGGAAGTAGTTCTATCAGTAGGTCTATCTTTTTCTACGCCTATCGGCTTTTCTCACGTTGTACCTTAGATGGGATGGTATACACCAGAGGCTCAGCCGACGATTTTGATAATTGGGGTCGGGTAACTGGTGATCCAGGGTGGAGCTGGAAAGCCCTCTGGCCTTATATCAAGCGCGTGAGTGATTAAGTCGCGTTATGGAACACAGGGATGACAGATGTGGTGGCATCTTCAGCACGAACAATGGGTCCAACCAGCTGGCGGTCGTGATCCCTCAGGCCAGTTCGATCCCAGCGTGCATGGATACAAAGGCAAAGTCTCCGTTTCACTCCCTTGGAATGGTCCTACCGACCATGACAATCGTACGGCCCGAAACGCCGAGCTACAAAAAGAGTTCCCAGTGATTCTGGATCCGAATGCGGGGAAGCCGATCGGAATCAGTGAGCTCCTACTCTACTTGCAGTAACATCATTTCTAATGCACGTAGCTTGGATGCAATCCACAATCGGCAACGGAGAACGCAGCAGCGCTGCTACCGCATATTTGGGATCTGATGTTCGCGAGAGGCCAAACCTGACGATTCTGTTGAACACATACATCACTCGCTTGCTTCCAGTCAAGGCATCAAGCCGGTCGCTTGACATTCGATCAATTGAAATTGCTCCTCGAAGAGGAGGTTAGTGTTTCTCAGATATTACGCATGTGTTTTGACTGGATTGACATGTTGGCAGGATCGACCAGAATCTTAAGCGCCGCGAAGGAGATCATACTTTCAGGAGGAGTGATTGGAACGCCTCAGGTCCTTCTCAATTCCGGTATTGGCAACAAAACGGAGCTGGAAGCTCTGGGCATCCCTCCGCTCCTCAATCTGCCGGATGTAGGGCAAGGTTTGACTGACCATGTCGCTACTAATGTTGCGTGGACGGTGATTCCTCCAAATACCACTACGTACGTTCCAACATACATTGATGGGCATCATGTTTTCGCTCTATCTGTCCTGACCTCGATTGACTAGTATCGACGAAACTGCCGCGTTGGCCATGTGGCAACAAAATAGGACGGGTCCCTTGACCGAGAGGTTCACCCACCAGATACTTTGGTCAAGGTTCCAGCCTGACTCCTCCATATTCAAAGAGTTTAAGGATCCGTCCACAGGCCCCACGTCTCCGCACATTGAGATGCCTCTTGGCGTAAGTTGCCTTTACGCGTCCCAGTGTCCCGCAGGCTAACGTGGGGGTTGATGTTGTAGTCAGGACCAGGTGGAAGCTTTTGCCTCTTGACTCCACATTCGCGTCAGTGGGTCTGCTATTTCGTATTATTACACCTGGCTCAAAGCTTCGATTTCCGATCAGGCGGCTCGGTCAAACTTCGTTCTAAGAATCCTTTCGACAATCCTCTCATCGACCTCGGTCTCCTGTCACACCCTTTTGATATGGCCGCTCTTAAGGAAGGTATACGCATTTTGAAGAAGTTCTACTCAAGTGCCGCGTGGGATGGGTACATTACAGGATTCCGGGGCCCAGATCCAGATAATTTATCCGACGAAGAATTTGAAAAGATCATACGCGACAGTGCTTTTACCTTCTTGCACCCCGTTGGAACGGCTTCGATGTCCTCCAAAAAATCGAAGCGAGGGGTTGTGGATCATGAGCTGAAGTTGAAAGGAGCGACTGGAATTCGAATCGTGGACGCATCTGTTTTCGTGAGTGGCTCGATATATTAAGCACAATTACTTCTCACCAACGAGAGTTTCTTACTAGCCATATGTTTTGACTGCGCATACCCAGGCTGCGGTGTACATCCTAGCTGAGCGAGCGGCGGATCTCATACGAGACGCTTGGTGATCTTCATCTCGGGTTGTTACCTGTGTTAGATGTCTGTGGCTTCGTCAGAAGCACATGTGTCGATTTCCGAACTATTTCGTTATCTTTTCAAGAGAGGTTCCCAACTCCTGAGCTCCGGGTCTTAGCAAGCTTCGTGAATTTCCCTGCTCAAGTTTGATATTTAACGATGACCGATGACTGCGAGACTCTAGAGCCAAGCCCTATCCAAGGCGCGATCCTTTGGACAATTGAAATCTGCGGGAAGACATGTGAAGTTCTGAATGCATATAACCTAAGGGCTAATCTTGTCGGTCAACTCTGAACAATTGGTCGACGAATCATGTCCATTATCACCTGTGATCAGCCGTCGGAATCCATGGCGAAGGAGGGCCTCATGAAGAGTGAGCAAACGTTCGAACATTGGAGTCAGAGCTCTGCGCCATTTTCTTACCGTTGAGATAGCTGGGAGGTGCTTGATAGAGCATTTTCGAGATCGTTCGTACTGAAGGAAAAGCGAAAGGAACCGTTGGACTCTGGGTGGCGGTTTTTCACTAAATCTCGCAAGTCTGGTTTACTGGCAATACAGAGGAGCGTGACAGCTCTATGTGGCCGAAGGCATGACTTTGCCGCTTTTATCTCTACCGAACGGCGAGTGTTCAAATTGCAATAACTACAGGTCAGAAGTCCACGCGTGCTGGAGCTTTGATGAGGCGACCGAAAAACTACTTGTAGCACATGCTAAGCTACTCCAGTAAGCCAATCGTTTCAGCCTTCATAAACCTACGGTGACCTCGAGTACGATTCAATGATCTCGCTTTCTTCAATTACGTCTGATTTTCAGCTATATTCGCACTAGATTCTAATCAGAGTATCAGCTTCAGACCATGATACATACACACCCTAGAGAACAATCCTCCCTACGATTAGTGGATGAAAAGAAGAACCAAACCAGCAGTGACAGGTTGACGGATGCGGCCGTCCGCTTCGCAATCTGAACTGGTATCCCACAACTTGGAGTCGACTGAGTGAGAGTGGAAACCAGTTGTTCCTTATTGGGATGTTAAGCCCTTAAGCTGGTGCAGTTGCTGCGTACTTATCCACTTCCTAAATCGCAGCGACGCAAGTTCCCTAATCCGGGTAACTGGGACAATTGCAGGACTTTTCGAAATCCTGTGAAGGCAAAAGACCCGAAAGGTGCACGGACTAAATTATTGAAGATGTGAGGAGTTATCCTCATCCTTGTTCGTTAACCTCATCGTCGATTGGCACTATTTTTGAAGCAGAACGAAGTCAAATTATACAGGTGGAACGAGTAAGCAATAGTGAAGCAATAACGATCCAGTGTATAGGTATATCCGAAATTTCAATCAACTCCGACTCCAAGCTTCAAGTTTCTTTCGACCTTCCTTCGCCCTCCGCATCTTGGGCTGCGCTTGAGCTAAGAGAAAGAATGAACGGCGTGCATCAAAAAAAAGATTTCGCCCTTATGATGGTCAATTGAACGTGAGATCAATTAATAGTACTCAAGTCAAGCGTGCCAGTGGTCATCCGTATGCACCAGCCGAAAGCCTGGTAGCACGACTGGCAGCATTTATCGAAGCAGAAACTCTGCAAAGACTTGCAGGTGGTGGAAGGGAGGAAGAAAAGAGATTCTAGTGTCGATCGAACTGTAACGCGTAACGCGTATGTGACAATAGCACCGACCCGATAGGAGGCAGACAGACCCACTTTGAGTCATGGGTGACTGTATATATCCGAGTGGTTACAAAAATCTTACATAGTACAAACCTCAAAACTCTCGATCTGCTCATCCCCAACTCTACGTCTCTTCCCTGCCCGACTCCCTTCCTAAATCACGATTTATAACCGACTGCACGAAAGATGAATCCGTTGCTGGCGGTGCGAACACAATACCGTTTGATAGGCGGCCTTGCTCGTCTACTCTCGGGAATTGAGAAGCCCATGAGCGACCTGTTGTCACTTTAAAGATAATCATCTGTGGGGATAATGCCTATGACGCGGAGAAATCAGCCTTAACCCAAGGGGATATCCAAGTGAAGACCCACAGTAAAGGCATAGAAAAGAAACGGCACGACGAAGGAAAATGAAGAGTAGGCTGCTTTTGCACCGTTTGTCTGTTTAGGACTACACGAGATCATCGTTGCATAAATGACTCCGAAGATGGAGAGAGGAAGGGCCGATTCAAGGAGGAGTGCCACGACACCGGTGTAAAGCTTTAGGTCCCTCGACGGAAGTACCTTCGATAGACCGCGGCGAGCACGGATCAGGTGGAAAGATATCATACTGGTGACCATAACGTTGGTCGCAACGGTGAGGATTGTAACAGTGGATGTGTATCGGATAATGTCATTGAGAACGTTGGGGATTTTTCTGGATCCATCAAAGATACCTAGCGCTAGATGAAGGGGAATTATGGATGCATCCCAATACACCACCAAGTTTGCTTACCTAGGGCGGTAAGGCAGGTGATGCTGGGTGGAATGGATAGCCACCAGCGATCTTTGCATATTATGTAGCAGCGGTACACCTATTGCCAAGNCACAGTGAGCATCCTGAGCATGAGGCTACAAAGCGCGGAAGCACCTACCATCATAGAATCTGCAATAAATACCATAGCGGTTATGGACGCGGAGCTTGCGTGCTGCTCCCAGCTGTTGAGCGAATCGAATAATTTATCAAAATAGTCCAGAGGGGAAGTAGCTTCAAATATCAACTTGAACATCCAGCCGGCTTCCAGCGAGGCGTTTAGGATTGCTAGTCCCGTGATTATGAAGCTTATCACAATGTAGAGACGCCTTCCTTTCCTCAAGTCGCCTCGGGTTTCAAGAAAGACGGAAAGACCGTAGATGGCCATGAAAAGGTGAATACCTGGTTCGTCGTTAGCCCATCATTCACCTGAAAGAGTGACGGGAAGTAACAGAGCACACCAACGACGACGAGACTCAGACAAAGATTTGCAAACATAGATTTGACACCGACCCGGGCGAGGTACTCAGCATCGAGCTCAGCCATGCTCTGAAATGGGAGGAATAGAAGAATGAACTGTTCTGTGAAGAGCCGGTGCGTGGAGGTCTCCTTTATGAACGACAGGCCCTCGAGCCTCAAAATAGCGCTATTCTACCCATAGAGGAACAAAGGAGCGCGATGGAAGGGATGCGAAGGGTTTCGCTGAAAGTTAGATATAGTAATTGGATGGTCTCAATCGCGTTTCATGGCTATTAATTGTTATAAACTGGGTCTAACGTATCGAAACCTTCTCCAAAGTAAGCACATTGTACAATTCATCCGGCGTCAATCATGGAATGATCTCGCACCACTTATCACAATCATAGTCATTGTGTCCGTTACTGCTTTCGTCTGACACTGCTTCTCTTGAACTCAATCATAACACCGCGTCCATGGATACCCTCCCAGATGTGTCGCGTGGCCGTTCAAGAGCTGAATGGTAACGATGTTAAAAAGTCAGTAACGGTGTATGATATTGATAAGATACTAGGTAAAAGAACAACACCATACAATTGGGGCATAGCCTCTGTCTTATGCAGATCAGCATCTCGGAGAATCAATTCACACACCTCTGTGAGGCGAACTAGGACTCGTGGCAAGTTTGAGCTCTTAGTTCACTGAGGAGAGATCTGAGCAGTGTGGAAAGTGACTGAGTCTCTGACTGGGACCGCCACCAACCTACTACCTAGTGTCTGAAACCAGGACAGGTAGCTGGACTCGATGGCTGGTTTGGCGCGCAGATCTGTTGTAAAAGATCGTAATCTTGAAATAAAGCGAGGCATCTCACGTTATCTGATACCATTGCCAACTCCTCCTTTGACCACCATAAGGTTCTTCAGACAACCGTCATGATACCGACATATAMAGCGRRTCAAATAGCGCTGGAAGACCTCCTCGATACGTCGATGAAAGAGTCGGCGATCTAGGCTCCCAAATCGTCTCTGGCCAACCTTGGAAGCCATCACCGTCGCAGCCTCAGCTTCTCATCGACGACGAGATTCGGAGACTGCGAAAGACTGGGAACGAGTATGTAAAGGAGCTGTCCATCATTCAAGATCAAATCCCTCGCTGTCGAGAGCTTCTCAAAGAGCTCTGGGCAAGCGTACTAGGCTGCAATTGGATATTTCGATAGGATTCTAAGATAGACTGTTTGACATACCGACCGACGATTCTGGTTGTCACATAGTGGACCCTTTCCTCCTGACCTTTTTGATGCCCATAAACCGCTTCAATCGGGATGGATATGCCCAAGAACCCGTTGACTCTCACAATATCAGCCAGTTTCATCTCCTCCCGGGTCATTCTGAGCGTGGCTCTTTTTCGCTCAAGTACACCCTAAGCTGATCTCAAGCTGCCCAGAACGGCGATAGATATCTGCATTTCTCAATTAAAACGAGACCTGATGCAACAGGTGGTGCAAACACCCTCGCAGTCCATCTCCTATTACTGTCTCCATTCGATAAGTCTCCAGTTCAGTCATCGCCGCAAATTAAAGGCATCCCTCATCTAGACATTTTTTTCATACAAACATAGAGAGCCAATCCTTCGTGTCCGGATCCCTTTCCACCCACCGAGGAAAAGTCGCACACTCTGGACGCATTCCTCGCCTACTCTCGTCCTCCATATTGATCTCTACCTCCAAACCCTCTTCACGTAACGTCCTTACCGCCTCCATCAACGCATCTTCTTCATCTACGTCCTCGGGGTGCAAGTTGCAGAGCGATATTTTCTTCAACGAGGTTTCGAGGTTAGATCCAATTCTGGACCTGGCGAAAGGCACCAGCAAATCGGGTTCGATTGGATGCCGGTCCCTCCAAATAACCAAAGGTCCGATTTCGACAGATTGCACTGTCAGGACAAGTTTTTGGAGTCGAGGTAGGAGAATCTGCGCGGGTCGAGTGTCGTCTGCTTCGGCATTGAAGCCACCAGTTAATGCCAGCAAGACCTTCGGAAAATGCAGGAAAACAGGGGTGTCGAGTACCGTGACATGCGGAGTGGCATCGAGTATTTGCTTGAGAGTGCGCCCATTCAATACTCCGGGGAAGATAAGGGATAGGTATTGAAGACGGGTGAAACCTCTCAGCTTGTCCAACAGAATTTCCGCTGGAGGATGGTTCGCACCCACCATGTCGAGAGACTCAAAATCGAGTCCCAACCCACTGAGCCTTAGCGACCTCAGGTTGGGAAAATTGAACTTGGTAAGGAACCAAGGGCAGCCAGCGATAACACCACCAACAGTCGAGTCGATTGAAAGGCCCTCAAGGTTCGGCATTGTGGTACTTGGGAATGAACTCCATCGGTTTGCGTAGTCATCGAAATCTGCGACGGATAGAGTAAGGGCGAGGAACCGAAGCTGAGTAGCCATGGGTAGGTAGGTGGTGAGGAAGTATCGAGCGGAATTGGTGTGCAGGCTGCCTTCGACGAAATGCGTAAGCTGTTTCCATGGGAGTTGAATGTGGTCTGTTTCGGCGTTCCGAAATGGTCTCTTGAGAGCGACGTGCGTCAACGCAGGGGAATGAGCGAAGGCCTTGACTTCATCGTTCATAATCCAATCAAAATTTTCGAACTCTGTTCGATCTTCGAGACAGAGGATAAGCCGTTCCAGTTTTGGGAAAAAANCGTCTCGGGAGAGCGGTGATATCCTTCAACGCTACTGCTTTGAGAGTGAATCCGGTCAGGAGTTTGTTGAACGGTTTCGAAAGACTATACGTGAAGTTCGACACCGGTTTACACCGTGATTTCGGGGCCAGACGACGCTGTGTTCCTGGGTCCTGTCGAGGGATGGTCCAGAAAACTTCGGGAATGGATCCTCGGGAAATGGCAGAATGAATCATTTCAGTTGTGAGTGGTGGAGAAGGAGGGGGCCTGATTACGATTTGAAGGTCAACACGCCTCGATCGCGCAAGCCACCTTCCCAAAACTTGGATCGCCCCTCGAGTGCAGTCTTCCTCGGATATTTCCACTCTCAGGGAGCTCCAGAGGGGAGAAAGATCGCTAGCAACGCGTTCCCAGTGTTTGCAGACGTGTGTGAGGAGGATTGGCGCGGCTTTTGGGGAGAATGTGGTTTTCCAGGGGCCCAGGCTCGCAGACGTACACCAGATGAATATTTCTTGCAAAACATCATCTGGAACGTGTCGAATGGGCCCTAGCGCACTTCTCAATGGTGCAAGCGAGTTTGAGACCTGTGCTACGCCACTCTGAGTATTCTGCCGTACAACGGATTTAGACAGGGCTCACCTGGGAGGCTTCTCGACGACATTCGACAATCCGAAGCGTATTCTACCCATAGGTCAGCCCAGTAGTAAGAGAGATTTGATTAATGTACCAACCTCGGGGCTAAACCTGTGCTATCCGTTCAGAACAGACGATGGTCCAGACGAAGTCGTGTTGTCCGCATATTCCCACGTGTACTGGGCATGTATGACCATCAAAGCGTCCGAAGCCGTTTGCAGGAGAACTGGTGGCACGAACTTCATTACCGTACAGAAGTACTATCATGTTAACACTGAAGGGGGAACGACGAGGCCTGGATCTATATGTATGATACAACCAAAGAGTCCCACATCTGGGGCTGCCACGATCAGGTGCCTCCGTATACGTCGCTCGAGAATCCCACTCGGCCGCGCCGCAAAGGTGAACGACCCACGCAACGTGTGGGACGAGATATGCTGGGGAGGTAACCGTTAACTTCTTAGCGCATCGGTCGGAGCGTAGCGAATAAGATCACCCAAGATTCTGTACTGGATGGCTTCTCAAGCTGTTTTGCATCGATCCCTCCTTGCAGAGCCTTCTCGAGGCCCAGGATTTGATTTTGGCTGGCCGTGTGGCTCACGCTGCATTGTAGAATCTGATACATGATGCTCCCAGCGGGGATTTTTGCCAGGAGAGGAGCCCACATGAGCGTTCTCACAACACTCCAACGCTTCGAATTTACCTGCTCGGGGGTGATTCTTGTCAATGGGGTCGCATGATTGTGCGGCTCAATGTATCAGGCGATTATAAAGAAACCAGTGGCCCTGTTCACATCGCTCTATCCTCAATGTATTCCAAAAGGGTCAGAGAAATCTCCGCTCGGCCCCCGATTCCGAGGCATATAAGAGCATCAATAGACAGAAGTATCTTCAGCGCTGCAAAAGCTCATCATGGAGAGACTTATCTATGCCGTAACATTTCTTTTCTACGCCGTTGCTCGTGCCCAGGCAAAGGTCTATCAGAGCATCGAAGAACTCCCTATCACCACCAAGCCCTTTGATTTCATTGTTGCGGGCGGTAATCCTCTTTGAAGTCCTACTATACACCCTCTGTCGCTCATTCATCATGATAGGGGGGACTGCAGGGTCTGTAATCGCCAGCAGGCTAAGCGAGAACCATAGGTTTAATGTTCTTATTGTTGAAGCTGGCCCAGAGTAGGTCCCCTGATTCATTGAGAGCGTTTTTCGCTCAAGGGCATACTACACTAGCAACGTGGGCGTTCTGGAGCTCATTATTCCAGGCTGGGGCGGCCGAAGGGATCGTACCAAGTATGATTGGCCCTATATCTCAGCACCCCAGCCAGGACTGAATGGTAGAACACTCGTCATTCCCCGAGGGCATGTTCTCGGTGGCAGCAGTTCTATTAGTAGGTCTCCCTCTCCTACACCTATCGTCTTGTCTCACTTTGTGCCTTAGATGGGATGGTCTACACCAGAGGTTCGGCTGATGATTTTGATAATTGGGGGCGGGTAACTGGTGATCCAGGGTGGAGCTGGAAAGCTCTCTGGCCGTATATCAAGCGCGTGAGTGATTAAGCCGCGTGCCAAAAGCAGCGATGACAAGTTTCGTGGCCTGTTCAGAACGAAAAATGGGTCCAACCAGCTGGCGGTCGTGATCCCTCTGGCCAGTTTGATCCGAGGGTGCATGGATATAGAGGCAAARTCTCCGTTTCACTCGCTTGGAATGGACCCACCGACCATGACAATCGTACGACCAAAAACGCCGAGTTACAAAAGGAATTTCCAGTCATTCTGGACGTGAATGCCGGGAAGCCTATTGGTGTCAGTGAGTACCTCTTTTATTGTTGACAACATCATTTCCGACACACGTAGCTTGGAAGCAATCCACAACCGGTAACGGGGAACGAAGTAGTGCTGCTACCGCATATTTGGGACCTGACGTCCGCGAGAGGCCAAATCTGACGATTCTTCTGAACACCTACATCACACGTGTGCTCCCAGTCAAAGCATCAAGCCGGCTACATGACTTTCGGTCGATTGAAATTGCTCCTCGACGAGGCGGTAAGTATCGGTTTGTGGTCATGCACATGTTGATAAATTAACATGTCTTCAGGCTCRACCCGAATCTTGACCGCAGTGAACGAGATCATACTGTCAGGAGGAGTGATTGGGACCCCCCAGATACTTCTCAATTCTGGTATTGGTAACAAGACAGAGTTGGAAGCCCTGGACATCCTCCCGCTCCTCCATCTGCCGGATGTGGGCGAAGGTTTGACTGAGCATGTCGCCACGAATGTTAATTGGACTGTAGCGAGTCCAACTACAACTGTGTACGTTCTCATGATTGCTTTTCGCTTGATCACATTTCATCTACATCGAATGCTAGTATCGATGAAGCTACTGCATTTGCCATGTGGCAAGAAAATAGGACAGGCCCCCTAACCGAGAGGTTCGTTCACCATCAGCTACTGTGGTCGAGAATTCGACCCGATGCTCCGATCTTCAAAGAGTTCAAGGACCCAGCCACAGGCCCCACATCTCCACACATTGTAATGGGTCTTGACGTAGGTTCCCTTTGCTCTCTCTCCGGTGCTATCGTGAGCCAACCCCGCACTGTAGGCAGAAAATGCATCTGTAGGCCTAATGACTCCATATTCGCGTCAGTTGTCTGTCGTTCTCTCCTTATATGTATAACTGAAAGCCAGCCTACTTGACCTCGAACCAGGCGGCTCGGTCAAACTACGYTCTAACAATCCTTTCGACGAGCCCATTATTGACCTCGGTCTCCTCTCACATCCGTTCGATTTGGCCGCCCTCAAGGAAGCTGTACGCATCGCGAAGAGGTTCTACTCAAGTGCTGCATGGGATGGGTACATCACAAGTTTCCGGGGTCCAGATCCAGACAATTTATCCAACGAAGAGTTTGAGAAGATCGTACGCGACAATGCTTTTACCTTCCTGCATCCGGTTGGAACGGCTTCGATGTCCTCCAAGAATTCGAAGCGAGGGGTTGTGGATCATGAGCTGAAGTTGAAAGGGGCAACTGGAATTCGAATCGTGGATGCGTCTGTTTTCGTGAGTGGTTTGATATGGTTGAGACAGCTACTTCTCACCATCACAAATTTCGTCAGCCCTATGTTTTGGCTGCGAATACCCAGGCTGCGGTGTACATTCTCGCTGAGCGAGCGGCGGATCTCATACGGAACGCATGGTAGTCGTCATCTCGGTTTATTACTTCTGCGTTGGATKGTTATGGATGGTTCGTGTTCCCTGCGATTTTCACCTCCTTTTCAAAACCGAGCTCGTGGTGTCTCCGCTTAACTTCATRTTATATTCAAGGTGTAACCCTCCAGAAAATTTTCAATYTTGTTTGTCCTGAAGTTGAGTTGCCTCATTTAGATCCCGACTGAAACGGAAATCAAACGTCGAATGAATGAACGTCCCTTCGCGCAGAAGGCACATTCTGTCGACCGTCGTGGCCAGCCTCGGTGGTCAGCTCTGGACAACTGTATAACATCTCATGATCACATTCACCCGTATTCACGCACCGAAATCTTCCCTATCGGAGAATGAAGAAACAAATAACGGAATCGGAGCCTTAACAAGACCACACCTATTTTTGGGGTCGAAATGACTTGGGAATGCTTCATCAAGCATATTTGGGATCATGTTCATTTTCTTACACAAGGCGAGGCGAGGAGATTTGTTGGATTCTGCCTCGACGGTAGATCTGGCGGAATTCGACTGAGCCTGGTGAGCAAGTTATAACACTTTAACCCTGCAAAAAAGCAGCATTGAGAAGCGGAGGACGCAAAACCTGGAATAGATGGCTCAAGTACTTCCCGGCAATGCGCGCTGGTTTCACCCAGTACTGATGATGTCGCGGACAACAGTGCTCGGCGTCTCTTTGTATCGGTCGGAGCGCAGTGAATGGGATATCCCAGGATTCCATAACAGATTGTTTGCTTCCCAAGTCATTCGTTTGAATCGCCTTCCTTGCAAAACCTTGTCGAGAGCCACTGTTTGCGGAGAGTGGTTGCCAGGCCCATGGTCAGCATTTCTCTAAATGTAGGCTGAGAAGTAAGAAGACCCTGAAACAACGTATGAGTCAGTTACACCAACAACACCTGGCCATCTCAAAGAAAACCCTGAAACACTGAGCAGGAGCTCGAAAAGAACAATCGTTAAATAAGTGGCGTTGGAGTTGTATGAATAAAGCCACGGGCTTCCTGCCACGTTTATAAATAGCTGACTGTGATGTCAGGACTTGAAGATAAGATAAGATCTTGGATCTTGGATCTTCACGTGGACATATGGCTTACGAGTCCTTGCAGGCGTCATTACGGCTCTGCTCTTGACCACCACCACCTATGCTACCGTTCCTTGACATCGAGCAAAAACGAAGAATCAACCTTGGGGGCTCAACGAGAGTATCATCGGCCTCAGCCATCCTCGATTCCGTCAAAGCTCAGCGAGAAGAACGCCAGGAGTTGAAGAGAAAGCAAGATGCAGCCGTTCAAGTCCAAGCCTGGTGGAGAGGTCGGAGCCAGTCGAAGTGGGCCAAGAAAGAGATGAAATTGGCCTTTCAGGAAGATATATTAGGGATTACAGGTCTACGGTGTCTGGTGCTGATGGGCTTGGAGGAGGAAGCGCTGGGATCGTGGTCACAAGCCGTGCTCAATGGCGGTACGTGGTATCTCTTGCATTATTTTGAATCAAGGCTCAATGGCGGCCTATGTAGAGAGAGTATATTCTCTTGCACTTGGACCTTACGCCACGAGCTGGCTGACTCTGATACGGAAGGCGGCGCTATTGCTGTTGCTTTCTGTATCACGTTCACCACAGTAGGTGTTATACTGGTCCAGGTATCGTGATTTTCTGACACATTCTAGGTCTTCTTATTCCTTGTCACATCTAAAGGTGTTGGAGAATCTTCTGTCACCTCAAGCCGCGACCACTGCATTGGGCACGCGAGGGCCGGAGGTTACGACGACGATCGCGTTATATCTCCTCAACCACGATTATTACAAATTATTGTCGGAGGCTATCCAGCGAATAGTGGGTTCATCTGATGTTACAGCTATGCAGCCTCTTACGAACCATTTTTAGCCTGAACCAAAGTCGAAAAAANTCGAGCGAGGTATCATTGCTGGTATTACTCTCCACGGCACCTCTGTCCATCTACCCACCCCAAACGCCGGAATTTGGTCGCTCGCTATCCCTTTTCCTCACCCACATCTTTACAATACCACAACTACCGAACCGAATACCTCTCGAGACTCTCTCTTCTTTCGCCTCTCGCATTCCCATCTCACGTCTCCAGGCTGCGGCTCCATATGCCGATGGTATCGTATCCGAAACGAGTGTCGAGGCCAAGGTCCATCTAGTGGCTAACTCTTCCATGTTCTTCACCCCACACCACTCGAGGTTTTCTCCAGAATCGATGGTGTTTTACCTCCGCCTCATGGCATCGATCTTTACTGCGCTGCCACCATCGATATTCGACCCATCATCGCACAAACCGGCAAAGGCCAAAGTACAGCAGGCAAAGGTGGACGAGGTTGAGGACCACGCAGCATGGAAAAAGGGTGACGACTCGGATGACGAGGACATCAAGATCGTCGAGGTGGCTGAGTTCAACGTTCCGCAGCCCCCACCCTTACCCAAGATCGATAACAAAACCCTAAACAGACTTCAGAAGATCCCTAGTCAAGGACACATCGAGTCCCTCATAGCCGCGACCAAGGATCGGCAGAATGTACAGGACGCGTTTATAGCGTACGTGTTGGCGTTGAATGGGGTCTGGCCGGAGAGGCGAGAGCACGTGCTGAGCATCATGTTGGCGTTGACGGAAGGGAACCTTATCCGCTCGTTGTACCGGTTCGAGGTGCGGACGTCGCCTCTAGGGAGAGACGAGGCTGCTGGCGTGTTTGGTGCGTGGCGTTATGTGTCAAATGAACTTCCGCTAATGGTTCAATAGATTCCAAGAACAGCAAGTATTGGCCAGCGCTCATCTTCCTTTCAGAACTATATTCGCAAGCATTACTCACGATGGGCGACGACGAATTCTTCGCATCCATGGGAACCACCTCGACGATCCGAAACCCACTGTCGATCGACGAGCTGATCGCATTCAGTCGGCAATTGCTCAATATTGCGTTTACATTGTACTGGACGGAAGACCAAAGTCTTATTCAGAAGGGAAGTGTTGCCGGGTATACGTGGGAGGTGGTCAGGGAGAAGGTAACCAAGTGTCTGGTGGCGATCCATGCGCGAGACTCGCGGAAACCGTTCATCCCACCCGACGGTTGGCTCGTCACCTCCCAGGTCGACATGCGAAACTTTGTCCAGGCGGCCGTACTGGAAGAAGAGCAGCTCTCAGATCCCAATAACCAGAATGCACAGCCCAAACCCCGAGGGATTCTCAGCAAACGGACGATAGCGGCGTTGTCTCCTTGTCTTGGTGTGCTCAACAACATACCTTTTGCGATTCCGTTCGAAGTCAGGGTCGCGATTTTCAGGAATTTCGTGATGAATGATATGAGGAAGCATGGCGTGAGGGATAGGCATTCGTCATTCAATTATTACAATAGGGCAAGAGTGCAGGTGAGGAGAGGACGCGTTGCGCAGGATGGGTTCGATCGGTTGTCAGAAGTCAACTTGAAGGCGCCGATTGAGATTACGTTTATTGACCAATGGGGTCAGGAAGAGTGAGTGTTGATCTTCGCTTTCGGTTTTCGTTCTTGGCTGATCGTTCACCTACAGAGCGGGTATCGATGGTGGAGGAGTGTTCAAAGAGTTCTTTACCGATTTGTGTAAGGAGGTGTTTGATACGGATCGGGGGCTATGGCTGGCAAATAAGAAGAACGAACTGTACCCCAATCCGCATGCCTATGCTACCGAGTGTGAGTCTCGATCTACTCTTCCGTTTGTCCCGGTCCGACTCACCCCACCCCTCGTCGTTCTATAGCCCACAGCCTGAATTGGTACCGCTTCATTGGGCGGATTCTTGGCAAGGCGATGTACGAAGGTATTTTGGTCGATGTGGCGTTTGCCAGTTTTTTCCTGGCCAAGGTACGTCGAATCACGATGCTTGCGTGACCGTATTTACTCACGGATTGCATCCATAGTGGCTCGGAAAGCAAAGTTTCTTGGATGACCTCGCTTCTTTGGATCCCGACCTCTACAAAGGCCTGATCTTCCTAAAGCACTACAAAGGGAACCCAGAAGATCTCTCCTTGAACTTCACCATCGCCGTTGAGGAACTTGGTGTCACGAAGAATGTTGAACTCATACCTGGTGGAAGCGACATCTCCGTCACGAAGGAGAATAGGCTCAAGTATATCACGCTGGTGTCGCACTATAGGCTGAGCAGGCAGATCAAGAAGCAGAGTGAGGCGTTCTTTGAGGGGTTGTCGGAGATGATTGATGCGAGGTGGCTCAGGTGCGTTTTAACTTTCCTTCAGACTCAGTCTCTTTTCTAACAATCGTCGTTTTCCGTCCTCATAGGATGTTCAACCAACAAGAAGTTCAGATCCTAATTGGAGGTGTCAATGCGCCTATCGACTTGGACGACCTGCGGCAGAACACGAACTACGGAGGATTGTATGACGATAGGCATCCGGTCATCGTAGCATTTTGGAAGGTCGTCGAAGGTTTTGATCAGGAGCAGAGAAGAGCTTTGTTGCGGTTTGTGACGAGTTGCAGTCGACCACCTCTCCTGTAAGTCCCTAATTCTTGTCTCACTGGTTACCAAGCGTCACAGAGTTGCTCATTTCCTTTTTTCGGCGTTTATAGAGGCTTCAAAGAACTTGTTCCGAACTTCTCGATTCGAGATGCGGGCACAGATTCCCATCGGTTGCCTACCTCCAGCACTTGTGTTAACCTTTTGAAGGTGAGTTCTGTGCGTCCTTAGAGAGTGACTTTGGCTGATCTCCTGTGCTTTTCTGCAGCTTCCTCTCTATAATAATGAACGTATAATGCGGGAGAAGATCTTACAGGCGATCACGTCTGGCGCTGGATTCGACCTGTCGTGAACGCAACTCCAAGTTCAGTATCTTTCTCTTCGAGTCTTTGAGTCTTCGCTCCCTCGCTTTTCTAACTACATGGTAGCACGGTTCAGTGTTCGATTAGACGGTTCCTGTCTTCTTGCTGTAATATACACATAGATCGAGTCCTTGTAATTACCCTTGTACTTCTAGAGCCCAGTAGCATGTCTGTGTAATGAAGTTCATGTATTNGACTTGAGATATTTTACTTCGCGGACGAGCAAGGCTGTGGCTGTACCGGCACTAGTTGTCCGCGATAGGTGATGTTCTCACGTGGGCTTTTCTTCCGTGCCCATTTGCCAACGACCGCCATGACCCAGCTCTCTTCGACTCTTCCACCTAGACTTCAAAATAACTCAAGCTACACGAGCGCATACAATCAGATTCTGGGCCTCGAGAACTCTCTACAAACACGAATCAATGCAGGCGAAACGCTTAGGAGCGACATGATTGCCTGCAGAATCTTGGGCAATCTCATTCACTTCGCTCCAACCGACGAGGCTAGAAGCGTTGTCGTCCGCGATATCCTCAGTGCTGGGGGAGATTCCGAAAAAATGCTGGATTCAGGGAAGAGGTACTTCGAGCACCTGCTCCGGATTTGTACGTTTCCGCGTCTCCAACTGGTGTTCGATTGAGACTGACCATAGGGATGCCTAGTCAAATCCAAGAAAGGCCAGATACCAACCCCATCGAATCATGCCTCTCGCCCTTCCTTTAATAGAAAAGTGGATATGATGGCGGATTTGCTTGACGACGCACCGTTAAGTCATTCCACTGCGAAGAAAAGGGTACTATCTTCTCGAATTCCGATTCCTCGAACTTTACTCATTCTCCATTAGGCGCTTGTTCGCGATGGATATCGATGTGTTATCACGGGCGATTATGATGATGCATCGTTGGACATGTGTCCACAATTGGCGGAGGAGGCCGGTCCCGAACCCTCATGGGGCTTCACAGAATTATGCCATATCTTCTCGGCGTCGACGAGTGTCAACCCTGAGAACGGCGACAAGGTATAAAATCCACGATATATCCGAATAGAGAGTAACATTGGGCACCTTATCTTAGAGGACTTATGCCGCGACTGCCTATACCATTGCTGAATCATTCGGCTACACCACCATTCAGCAGGATCTCAATGGGGAAAAGATACACCGCCTCGAGAACGTCATGACAATGAGGGTCGACATCCATAGGCTTTTCGATGGGCTGCTATTCTGGTTGGTTCAGACTGGTGAGGTTTGTCGCACTCTATTCAGTTTATTCCCTTGCCGGCTACTGATGTGCATCCGTTTCCAGGACACTTATAAGGTAGAAACTTTCAAACCGCGGGTGGATCGATTATGCGGCGGCCGTGAAGTTAAATTCACAACGGAGAACCCAGAGAAGTTACCTGTTCCCTCCGCACAGTATCTCGCCTTACACGCAGCGTGCGCCAAGGTCGCTCATCTCTCCGGCGCTGCTGAGTATATCGAGACCATTTTACGGGATGCTGAAGAAATCCCAGTGTTGGCAGCCGATGGATCCTCGGGAGAGGTTTTGACGCACCTTCTTCGAGACGTCGTCGCGTACTAGTGGAATTTCTTCGTGACATAGAATTAGACACGTAAAATAAGGCATATTAACCGCTTCTGTCTTTAATGGTTTGACGTGGTAGCATTTGTACTCTAATATTCTAATGAAGCTTGCCTTGAACCGCCCCCGATTCAGACAGAAGGAAGATTCTTGTGTGACACAATACATTGGAGTTAGAAACTTTAACTTGGAGAGTAACTATGACGCAATGGGAAACTGGCCTCCGTTCTTTCTCTTAGCTCAAGCGCAGCGATTCGGAGGACGAAGGCGGAGTCGAAGTCGGTTAAAATTTCGGATATATTTGAACATTGGATCACTATTGCTTCACTATTGCTTTGGTTTCCAGGTTGTACTTACTTTACGTTCCACCTGTACATGTTGACTTCGTTCTCCCTCAAAAATAGTTAGTACCAATCGATGTAGAGATTAACGAACAAGGATGAGGATAACTCCTCCCACCAATAAAATGGACCGTGCACCCTTCGGGTCTTTTGCCTTCATAGAATCTTGAAAAGTTCTGCAATTATCCCGGAGTAAGGCTGGCGCCGCTACGATTTATGAAGTGGGTAGGTAGGTAGTAACGGCACAAGCTTAAGGCCTTGAGGTCTTAATAGGGAACAAGCGGTCTCCACTCTCACTCAGCCAACTCCGAGTTGTGAGGAACACCAGTTCAGATTGCTAGGCGGACGGCTGCAGCACCGTCCACCTCTCATCGCTGATTTCGTTCTTCATTTCTTCCATTGGTCCCAGAGAGGATTGTCCTCTGGGGTGTGTATTTATCATGCGATTCGAGCCTTATGTCCATGAGACCCTCCTTCGCCATAAATTCCGATGTGCGATCCGAGGGGACAATAAATCTGATTTGTTGACCGGTTGTTAAGAGTTGGCTACCGAGACTGGTCCCGAAATCCACATAACGTTTACATGTCTCCTTGCAGATTTTCAATTGTCGAAAGGATCACGCCTTGGATAAAACGTGGCCTTATTATCTCGCGGTCATCAGTCATCGTCAAATATCGAACTTGAGCAGGGAAATAGATGATCTTCTGACGAAGTCATAGACATCCAATACAAGTAACAAACCGAGATGACGATCACCAAGCGTCTTGTATAAGATCCGCCGCTCGCTCAGCCAGGATGCACACCACAGCCTGGGTATGCACGGTCAAAACATATGGCTAGTAACAAATTCTCGTTGGTGAGAGGGAACGGAGCAACATATTAGACCACTCACGAAAACAGATGTGTCCATGATTTGAATTCCATTCGCTCCCTTCAACTTCAGCTTGTGGTCCACAACCCCTTGCTCCGAATTTTTGGAGGACATCAAAGCTGTTCCAACCGGGTACAGGAAGGTAAAAGCACTGTCGCGTACGATCTTCTCAAACTCTTCGTTGGATAGATTATCTGGATCTGGGCCCTGGAATCCCGTAATGTACCCATCCCACGCGGCACTTGAGTAGAACTTCTTCACGATGCGTATACCTTCCTTGAACAAGCCTTGTTCATAACCAGTCGCCTGACCCTTTGAGCACAATCACGTAACCCCCTTGACAGGAAGCGTCACAGCAGAAAGTCCGACCGACTGGGAGGCTGTTCGCGGTTCGCGGTTTGCAAATTTGGAAGCACTGCTTGGCGACTACGCGAGCGAGGTAACTACCATGTCACCGGTCGTCGCTTTGACCTCAACGACGTCGGCTTGGTACCAACCCTCGTCCCTCTTGCTGCCCTTGCATCGATGTTCACATCCACTTCAAACTCTCAAAGCACAAAATGTTGGTGTTATAAATACTCTCCAGTTCATTGAGAACACTCACAAATCTCCGCAATGTCAGCTCCACCCATAACCTTCGCTTCGGCCCGTGGATCATGCCAGTAAGCGATGGGTCCGTTTGTCAAACAGTTAGTACCTTGTTTCTCGTTGTTGATTTTCTGACCTTTCGGACAGTGTACCAATATAAATTGTCACTATACCAGGAAAGAAAAAACTTCTGAGGTAAGCGTTAAGTGGGGGGGGTTAATTACTAAAGACCCGCTGCGGAAGTAGCGGGCATATTTAAGTTGTTATCGTCGTGATCGAACATTGTTAATTTTGAGAGGCTCGGTGATGTTCTCCGGTGGGCTTTTCTTCCATGCCCCTGCCAACGACCGCCATGACCCAGCTCTCTTCGACTCTTCCACCCAGACTTCAGAATAACTCAAGCTACACGAGCGCGTACAATCAGATTCTGGGCCTCGAGAACTCTCTACAAACACGAATCAATGCCGGCGAAACGCTTAGGAGCGACATGATTGCCTGCAGAATCTTGGGCAATCTCATTCACCTCGCTCCAACCGACGAGGCTAGAAGCGTTGTCGTCCGCGATATCCTTAGTGCTGGGGGAGATTCCGAAAAAATGCTGGATTCAGGGAAGAGGTACTTCGAGCACCTGCTCCGGATTTGTACGTTTCCGCGTCTCCAACTGGTGTTCGATTGAGACCGGACATAGGGATGCCTAGTCAAATCCAACAAAGGCCAGGTACCAACCCCATCGAATCACGCCTCTCCACCTTCCTTTGATACAAAAGTGGATATGATGACGGATTTGCTTGACGACGCAACGTTAAGTCATTCCACTGCGAAGAAAAGAGTGCGTTCTTCTCGAATTCCGATTCCTGGAACTTACTCATTCTCCATCAGGCGCTTGTTCGTGATAGATATCGATGTGTTATCACGGGCGATTATGACCTTGCGTCGTTGAACAAATGTCCAGAATTGGTGGAGGAGGCCGGTCCCAAACCTTCATGGGGCGTCACAGAATTATGCCATATCTTCTCGGCGTTGACGAGTGTCAATCTTGAGAACGGCGACAAGGTATGAAATCTACGATATATCCGAACGCATAGAGAGTAACATTGGGCACCTTATCTTAGAGGATTTATGCCGCGACTGCCTATGCCATTGCTGAATCATTCGGCTACACCACCATTCAGCAGGATCTCAACGGGGAAAAGATACACCGCCTCGAAAACGTCATGACAATGAGGAGCGACTTCCATACGCTTTTCGATGGGCTGGTACTTTGGTTGGTTCAGGTTGGTAAGGTTTGTCGCACTCTATTCAGCTTATCCCCTTGCCGGCTACTGATGTGCATCCGTTTCCAGGACACTTATCAGGTAGAAACTTCCAATCAGGTCGTGAATCAATCACACGGCGGCCGCGAAGTTAAATTCACAACGGAGAACCCAGAGGAGTTACCTGTTCCCTCCGCACAGTATCTCGCCTTACACGCAGCGTGCGCCAAGGTCGCTCATCTCTCCGGCGCCGCTGAGTATATCGAGACCATCTTAAGGGATGCTGAAGAAATCCCAGTGTTGGCAGCCGATGGATCCTCAGGCGAGGTCTTGGCGCACCTTCTTCGACACGTAGAATAAGGCATATTCACTCCTGCTTTTTATCGTGCAACAGGATAGCATTAGTATTCTTATATCATAAAGAAGCGTCCCTGATTAAGACTTCACGAAGTGGAAGGGGGATTCTGTTGCGACACAATGCATTGGAGCTGGAAACTTTAACTTAACGTGGCAACTATGCAAATGGGAAGCTGCCCTTGCGCGCTGTTCATTCTTTCTCTTAGCTCAAGCGCAGCTCAAGATGCGGAGGGCGAAGAGTGATCGAACGAAACTTGAAGCTTGGAGTCGGAGCTGATTGAGATTTCGGATATACCTATACACTGGATCGTTATTGCTTCACTATTGCTTACTCGTTCCACCTGTATATTTTGACTTCGTTCTGCCTCAAAAATAGTACCAATTGACGATGAGATTAACGAACAAGGATGAGTATAACTCCTCCCACCTTAAATAAGTTAGTCCGTGCACCCTTCGGGTCTTTTGCCTTCACAGGATTTCGACAAGTTTCGCAATTGTCCCAGCTACCCGGAGTAGGGAACTAGCGTCGCTACGATTGAGGAAGTGGGTAAGTACGCAGCAACTGCACAAGCTTAAAGCCTTGACCTCCCAATAAGGAGCAACCGGTTTCCACTCTCACTCAGTCGACTTCAAGTTGTGGGACACCAGTTCAGATTGCGAAGCCGACGGCCGCATCTGTCAACCTGTCATCGCTGATTTGGTTCTTCTTTTCTTCCATTAATCCTAGGGAGGATGTGTTCTAGGGTGTGTATAAATCATGGTCTGAAACTGGCACGGTGATTAGAATCCAGTCCGAATACAGCCGAAAATCAGACGTCAGCGAGATCATTGAATCGTACTCGAGGTCACCGTAGGCTTATGAAGGCTGAAACGATTGGCTTACTGGAGTAGGTTGGCATGCGCTACAAGTAGTTTTTCGGTCGCCTCGTCAAAGCGTCAGCACGCGTGGACTTCTGACCTGTAGCTATTGCAAATTGAACACTCGCCGTTCGATAGAGAGAAAAGCAGCAGAGTCATGTCTTCGGCCACATAAAGCCGTCACGCTCCTGTGTATTGCCAGCACACCAGACTTGCGAGATTTAGTCAAAAACCGCCACCCAGAATCCAACGGTTCCCTTCGCCTTTCGTTCAGCACGAGTATGAACATGATCTCGAAAATGCTCTATCAAGCACCTCCCAGCTATCTCAATGGTCGGAAATGGTGCAGAGCTCTGACTCCAATATCCGAACGTTTCTTCAATCTTCATGAGGCCTCCTTTGCCATGTGTTCCGACGTGTGATCACAGGTGACAATAAACATGATTCGTTGACCAATTTTTCAGAGTTGACCGAAAAGACTAGCCCCTAGGTTCGATGGATTCAGAACTTCACATGTCTTCCCGCCTGAGATTTCAGTTGTCGAAAGGATCGCGCCTTGGATTGGATAGGGCTTGGCTATAGAATCTCGCGGTCATGGGTCATCGTTAAATATCAAACTTGAGCAGGGATATTCACGAAGCTTGCCGAGACCCGGGACTCGGGAGTTGAGAAGCTCTCTTGAAAAGATAACGAAATAGTTCGGAAATCGAGACATGGGCTTCTGACGAAGCCATAGACATTCAACACAGGTAACAACCCGAGCTGACGATCACCAAGCGTCTCGTATGAGATCCGCCGCTCGCTCAGCTAGGATGTACACCGCAGCCTGGGTATGCGCAGTCAAAATATATGGCTATAAGAAGCTCTCGTTGGTGAGAAGTATTTGTGCTAAACATATCGACACTCACGAAAACAGATGCGTCCACGATTCGAATTCCAGTCGCTCCCTTTAACTTCAGCTCGTGGTCCACGACCCCTCGCTTCGATTTTTTGGAGGACATCGAAGCCGTTCCAACGGGGTGCAGGTAGGTAAAAGCACTGTCGCGTATGATCTTCTCGAACTCTTCGTCGGATAAATTATCTGGATCTGGGCCCTGGAATCCTGTAATGTACCCATCCCACGCGGAACTTGAGTAAAACTTCTTGAAAATGCGTATACCTTCCTTCAGAGCGGCCATATCGAAAGGGTGTGACAGGAGACCGAGGTCGATGAGAGGATCGTCGAAAGGATTCTTAGAACGAAGTTTCACCGAGCCGCCTGATCGGAAATCGAAGCTTTGAGTCAGGTGCAATAGTATGAAATAGCGGGCCCACTGACGCGAATGTGGAGTCAAGAGGCAAAAGGTTCCAGCTGGTCCTGAATCTGACTACAATATTAACCCCCATGTTAGCCTGCGGGACACTGGGACGCGTAAAGGCAACCTACGCCAAGAGGCATCTCAATGTGCGGAGACGTGGGGCCTGTGGATGGATCCTTAAACTCTTTGAATATCGAAGAGTCAGGTTGAAACCTCGACCAAAGTATCTGGTGGGTGAACTTCTCGGTCAAGGGACCCGTCCTATTTTCTTGCCACATGGCCAACGCGGTAGTTTCGTCAATACTAGTTGATGGAGGTCAGGACAGATAGAACATGATGCCCATCAATGTATGTTGGAACGTACGTCGGGGTATTTGGAGGAATCACCGTCCACGCAATAGTAGTAGCGACATGGTCAGTCAAACCTTGCCCCACATCCGGCAGATTGAGGAGCGGAGGGATGCCCAGAGTTTCCAGCTCCGTTTTGTTGCCAATACCGGAATTGAGAAGGATCTGAGGCGTTCCAATCACTCCTCCTGAAAGTATGATCTCCTTCGCGGCGCTTAAGATTCTGGTCGATCCTGCCGACATGTCAATCCAGTCAAAACACGTGGGTAATATCTGAGGAACACTGACCTCCTCTTCGAGGAGCAATTTCAATTGATCGAATGTCAAGCGACCGGCTTGATGCCTTGACTGGAAGCAAGCGAGTGATGTATGTGTTCAACAGAATCGTCAGGTTTGGCCTCTCGCGAACGTCAGATCCCAAATATGCGGTAGCAGCGCTGCTGCGTTCTCCGTTGCCGATTGTGGATTGCATCCAAGCTACGTGCATTAGAAATGATGTTACTGCAAGTAGAGTAGGACCTCACTGATTCCGATCGGCTTCCCCGCATTCGGATCCAGAATCACTGGAAACTCTTTTTGTAGCTCAGCGTTTCGGGCCGTACGATTGTCATGGTCGGTAGGACCATTCCAAGGGAGTGAAACTGAGACTTTGCCTTTGTATCCATGCACGCTGGGATCGAACTGGCCTGAGGGATCACGACCGCCAGCTGGTTGGACCCATTGTTCGTGCTGAAGATGCCACAACATCTGTCATCCCTGTGTTCCACCGCGCGACTTAATCACTCACGCGCTTGATATAAGGCCAGAGGGCTTTCCAGCTCCACCCTGGATCACCAGTTACCCGACCCCAATTATCAAAATCGTCGGCTGAGCCTCTGGTGTATACCATCCCATCTAAGGTACAACGTGAGAAAAGCCGATAGGCGTAGAAAAAGGTAAACCTACTGATAGAACTACTTCCGCCAAGAACATGGCCTCGGGTTACAGCGAGTGTTCTACCGTTCAGTCCCGGCTGGGGTGTTGAGATGTAGGGCCAATCATATTGAGCAACATCCCTTCGAAGATTCCAGGCTGGAATGATGAGCTCGATAACGCCCGCGTTGCTGGTATAGCAAGTCTTTGAGCGAAACACGTTCTCAATCGATCAGGGACCTACTCTGGGCCAGCTTCAACAAGAAGAACATTGAACCTGCGATTTTCGCTGAGCCTGCTGGCAATCACGGACCCTGCAGTTCCCCCTACAATCGTGGATGAGCGAAAGAGGATGTATAGTATGACGCCGGAGAGGATCACCGCCCGCAACGATGAAATCAAAGGGTCTGGTGGTGGTGGGGAGTTCTTCGATGCTCTGATAGACCTTTGCCTGCGCACCAGCAGCGGCGTAAAAAAGGAATGTTACGGCACAGATAAGTCGCTTCATGACGAGCTTTCGCAGCGTTGAAGTCACTTCTGTCCACCGCTCCTTTTATACCTAGGACTCAGAAGCCGAGCGGAGATTTCTCTGACCGTTCGGAAGACATTGAGGATGGAACAGTGTGATAAAGTTTGGTCTTTCGTTATGATTCGCCTGATAATTTGAGCCGCACAATCTCGCGACCACGCGACCGCTCAGTTGAACTTGCAGCCCCGTGCAAGCGGCCATGTCGGAGATCGCGTTGTCGACATATATTGGTGCGTGCTTGATGTTAACGACGTTGCCAAACTGAGCAATTAAATTTTGCCGACCGAACGGTTTCATTTTTCTACCCACATCATTTCAAGTCGACGTAAGGCGTTTATGAAGCCTGCGAACAGTGGACTACTATCTGCAGTTTAGACTCGATATTGCTCCTCGGGATCTCCTCCAATTGCTGGAGTTTGCCTCAAGTGCTTCTCTCCGGGAACTAGCTATTTCCCAATCTACGGGGCGAGTACCTCGAAGCCTCTGCCTTCTGCACGTTGAAGCGTCACCGTGTCGCCCAGGAATCCTAGCTAGGGCAAATGTTCTATTTTCAGATTTGACAGCCTTTTGAATGGTGGCATTTACAATGGGCTGTACGAAGGCACGCGGCGCAAACCCAAAATCTATTCTTGGATGCACGGCACTCGATCATCCCTTTTCCTCCGACCTGCATCGGAACCCTCCTCTTGGATACTCCTATCCTCAGGTAGCGGAAAACAAACTATTTGTTGACGAATAGCCAACTGAACTTCTACCGACGGTAGAAGACTGCCAGAGATGGGCTCTATAAGTAGCTATTTATATGCATTCCCTGGCGCTACCGACCATTCATCATGCCGGGATGGATGTCAACGCACCAGTGCAATCTATTTTTAAATCACACAACAAAATGGGGGCCCTTGGAGCCTGGTCCTCGCTTGTTCCTTTGTTTCTTCCCCGAGCCTTTCCTCTCTCTGCTCGCGTCAGCGCAGAACACTACAGGCAACCCTCTTGTCTCTTCCCATCATGCTCAAGGCGGTTTTCCTCGCAGCGCTCGCCTCTGGCTCTGTTCTGTTCGTCCAGGCCCAGGACTACGTTCCCCTCGTTCAAAAGCGATACACGTGGGACACGATTGTAAGGCTTGCGCATGTCCTTTCACTGACGAGCACTCACAATGTCCGAACCCTAGCCTGAAAAAGTCGATACTGACGTCGGTCTCCCTCGAGGTGAACAACTCGGTTACAACCGGTGCAACTCGACTACGGAGGGCCCCACCTCCCTGTGCCAAACTGCGATCATCAACTCGCTCGATGGTGAGGAGTATTTGCCTAAATGCTGTTCCATTCTTAACCCAGCTACTCTGGTCTAGATTTCTGCTTCTGGGCGCCCCCTAGCCCGGGTCGCGCGGTTGGAGAAATCGAAGGTGAAATGGTGGCATGGTGTACCCAACCAGGTCATGGATCGCGCGTGATGGTCGACGGCACTCTGACCGGCGTCCAATTCACCAAGGCCCCTGACTACGTTCAGGTTTGGGGATTTATCAGCGACCAAAMCCRAATCAATATGGTCGCAGGAGACGCTGGAGGAGAGATGGATCCACACGGAGCTGACTTGGTACGTGAAACCCGAGGACCCTTTTGTTTGTTTTGAGCTGAAACAAGGCTTACCAGAGAGGAAATCCTATGGGAGGACTTGTCTTCAGCAATGCGTTCACTGGGGTTTATGTCCAGGTCGTCGAATGGCATAAGTAAACCAACTACCCTTTATAACAGTTACCATGTTGCTGACGCACTGAACCTAGCTTCATGGGTGGCAACCAATTCTGCCTCAAAGCCTGCGATCCACGAGGCGCTCGCGACGCAGATTACTGCCAACACATCTTTGACACCCAAGGTTGCCAATTCAACGCCCCTTCCGGCGCACGCGACGGAGTCTTCGAATCATGTGCATCCGACAACCAGCCCATCCCTGGACAAGGCCCTGCAGTCCCGCCGGCCAGCAGCTTGTGCAGCACCTTCGCTAGCACTGACATCTACGGACCCAGCGCTACAGTCCGAGTGCCCATTCCCGGTGCTAGCACCATGAGCTTCAGTACTATCCCTCGGCCGACTCCTTCCACGACTGCTTCAAGCAGCGCTGCCTCGACCACAGCCGCGACGAGCAGCAGGACTGGAACTGCTGCGAGTGCGACAGCTTCGAGTGCAGCCAGTGCTTCGTATGTTGCACACGGTCTCGGTGGGATTGTTGCTGCCGCCTTGGTCCTTTTGGCGATTTAATAGATTGGACGATGAACGATACTCTATAGTTTCTTTTGAACTTTTACGCCTTGTTCACGCTTCTTCCTAACGACCTTCATGCACGGACAATGTTTACTTTCGGGACCTGATGGACTTTGTTTTCTTGCTGTTTAGTGACTCTGCCTGGACGACTGTCTATATTTACCACGTACTTTTCATCTTGGACAGTCTACTTGTCTGACTTGCGGATTGTGATATCACCCATTGGACATAATACAGTATTGCGTTTCTTCACTTGTGATTGAGTGAACCCAGGAGGCGAGACGATGTGCGCAGGAAGACGAAACATCAGGTCCAATGTCCTGCCATCTCGGTTTTCAATTATTGGTACAAGGCAAAATTTAATATTGGTACTACAACGTTGAATAGTCACCTAGTTGAACGTGGGCCGGGGATACGGCACCCAGACACATGTAGGATAGTGCGTTCCCGTAGCAGTCAATGTGGCGTATGAATTACTCCCGCACGAATGTCAAACCTTCGTCGTCGGCAAAGGCTTCTGCGACACGCACGTGCAGTGTGGACATGCAGTACCAGTGGAAGTTAAGGTGACGTAGGAGTTGGGTCCACAAGCTGGGCATGAATACGTCGGACATGCTTTAGTGGTGGTCGTCGATGGCGGAGTAATCGTCGTGATCGGAGGTGTTGCGGTAGTATAGGCTACACAAGCGCACGTTGGACAACTCGTGCCTGTGGACGTCAGTGTAATGTACGATCCCGAACCACATCCAGGGCACGAATAAGTCGGGCAGACCTTCGTAGTTGGTGGCGTGATGGTCGTTATAGGAGGAGTTGTGGTAGGATAAGGGGCACAAGCACACGTAGGGCAACTCGAACCCGTGGACGTCAGCGTGATGTACGAGCCTGAACCACATCCAGCACACGAATAAGTCGGGCAGACCTTCGTAGTTGGTGGCGTGATGGTCGTTATAGGAGGAGTTGTAGTAGGATAAGGGGCACAAGCGCACGTAGGGCAACTCGTACCCGTGGATGTTNAGCGTGATATACGAACCGGAACCACATCCAGCACAAGAATATGTTGGACATATTTGATTTGTTGTCGAAGTGGGTGTATTAGGGGCACAACCGCAGGCGGAACATGAGAATCCGGGCGTGGATGTCAAGATAGGATGCGAGCTTGGTCCACAGCCGCCACAAGATGGGGTCGGACAGCCCGTGAAGACGGGGGGGGGATGGAACGCAGGTGCAGACCGGACAATCGAAAACTGTCGAAGTATAGGAAGTGACCGAGTCGCTCCCGCAAACTGGACACCCAGAGCCGGTCGGACAAGGCGGCTTCTTGGGTAGGCACTGGTGATAATCTGACACAGACATAAGAATTGTTTGATGAGACGGGAGGAAGGGGACGCACATTCATTTAATGGTACACATGTAACTTCCGACGTTGGCGACGTTACACATTCCTTTGGTCCTGTATATCCTAAGCCTCCGCCTGATAAGGCGTGCTCATCAGCAAATTCTCGTATACATGTTCAACAATTGACTCACATTGACCGTACGGAGCAACCATCGGCGATTCAGCGCGTAAAGCAGGAGTGGTACGAGCACCATGAAGTGGGATAGCTTCACGAGTTGCGACAGGAACATTTCCAGCCGAAGCTTGTCCTTCCCCAGAAAGCATGGTGGGTTTCGGTGGACCAGTCGTGGGCGTCTTGGTTGGAACGCAAACTCCACACCCCGGGCACCCAGTCGTCGCCGTCGGCCAGCTCTGGGTCGAACCCGGAAGACATGGGACACATGGAGGGACAACACACGTCGTCGTCGTGCTAGAAGTCGTCGTGGGGCCAGAAGGCACGCAGGAGCAAAAGCATGGGGTCCCCGGTGGTGAACCTGGACGTGTCGTAATTGTAATACTACTACCTGTGGGACAGAGCGGGCATGGAATTGGTAGACAAGAGCTCGTCGGCTGTGGAGTGACGGTAGGCGTGGTAACAGGTGGTCCTGGAACGCACGTACAGGTGGGGCAATGCGTCCCAGTCCACGTCAAAGTAGGATGAGACGCTGAGCCACACGGTGTGCAAGGTGCAGGGAGGCAGGCACTGGTAGGAGTATAGGTCGTCGGAGTTGGGGTGATGGTGGGGGCTGAGACACAAGTACAAAAGGGACAATCGGTTCCTGTCTGCGTTATTGTTGGAAGAGAACCGGGCCAACAAGGCGGCCTGCACGCATCAGGCTCCTTGGGGCATATTGTCGGTAGGGTATGGGAAATCGGCATTGAAGGGGTGAAAGTAATAGTGGTCGGTGTAGGAGTCGGTGTAGGAGTTGGAACACATGTGCAAATTGGACATTGACCAAACGTTTTGGTAACCGTCGCCTGAGTTTGACCAGGGGGACAGGTCGAGCACGGGATGTGGGTCGGACAGACTGGACCTGGTACACCCGTAACAGAAGTTGGAGCACAGACGCACAAGGGGCACTGTCCAACCGTCCTCGTGGTAGTCGTTTGAGTTTCACCGGGTGGACAGGTCGAGCAAGGGATGTGAGTCGGACAGTTACTGGTAACTGTAGGATGGTCGGTGATTTTGGAAGTGATTGGACCGCACGTACAAAAGGGGCATTCGGTACTGGCGGTTTGGGTGAAGTAGATGGTCGATCCCGATCCACATGGTGGGCAGAAACCTCCAGGCGGGCACGTGAGTGTCGGTAAGGGTACTGTGGTGGTTGTAGGCTTTACGATAGGTCCACAAGTGCACCATGGGCACTCGCCTCCCGTTTGCGTAAAGTAGATCGTCGATCCCGGGCCACACGATGGACAAGGGCCACCAGCCGGACAAACCAAAGGTGGCTTTGTCGTAGAACTGGAGGTGCCGGTCGTCGTAGTGGAGTTCAAAGGCACGCCTCCGGGAAACGAAGTGAGCTTGAGGTCGTCAAAATAGAGGTCATCCTTGGTTGGAATCGATACAGAGATCTGGGCGATGAAGAAGAGTAAGGTAAACGCCGCCAAGTGAGGCCTAAAGCCCGCCATCGTTAGCAGCGTCGGAAGCGAGGGGTTATACTTACCCATTCAAAAATGAAAATGAAATTGATTTATACCAAAGAGCTGACAAGGCGTGAGATCACAGTAAGGCCATAAGACCTTATCCGTAGGCCTTTTTAGTCCTATGTGAGATATTTCTGGGCAGCACTACAGCCATCGTCCAAGATTCTTCGAGATATAACCGAAAGCCACTGGGGAGATAAGCAGTGAGGCCATAATGGTCAGAATACTCAATCACTACGCATGAGACTGCAAAAGGAGAGAGGCGGGTTCGTGGTAGGGTATGGCTGTTGGGAGACCGCTTGTTGGCTGGCCCAGCCGACGTTGATGCTTATCTTATCCGATCAGGTAACGCTGATCTTCTTTACCCGGTGTGTTCGCAGCGCGGATCCAACAAGCGCCTCTCTGCCGGACTACATATGAGAAACTACAAAAGTGCTGGGAGGAGGACAACATACGTGATGTATCCAACCCCTGCTTGTCAGTAGGCCAGGTCACAGGTGAGCAGGCTGCTAGATGCCTGGAGTTCCTTTCTTTCAAGATGCTTCTCGCCCACGAGGATTTCTTATTTCCCCACATCGCGAACCCCAATATGGTGACGACATTCGGCGGTACCACTGCGGCTATTCTTTGGTGATATCAGAAGCCTATCAGCCACCGATAAAGTTCCCAGCCTCGAAGCACCGTTCAAGCCTTTGGTTCTCCAACCTTCTCCAACCTGCCGAACCATTGACGGGTGTACGGGTGCTCTTGGTCTGAAATTGGACGCCGATGAGCATTCAAAGCTCTCCTTCCATTCTCTTATACCTCTCTGGAGACGCTTATATTGATTTGTTCCCGAAACTGCCTCGGATACGATCCCTCCGCAAAATCTCAGTGGTTCATCCGTACCTGACTTCTTTCTCGATTATGCGGGGTAACTCGAGCGGCATCCATGCTTCGGCGAGGGATGTGAACGCTGGGATATAAACCGACTCTCGGTGAGTTTCCATTTAGTTCACATCGACGTCCCTCTCAGACAATCGTGTGTGACCTTTAGAATGAGGTTTTCCGCTCTAGTCGCTCTGGCCTTCGGGTCCGTGGCATATGGCCATTGCATTTTCCAGGTGACAACTCCCCATATTTTCCCTCTTCCCGATCAATATTGTTGACATGCCGACTACCGCACCTCTTGTAGAAAGTCTCCGTCAATGGCGTTGACCAAGGACARCTGAAGGGTGTTCGGGCTACAGGCTCAAACAACGTAAGTCTCGGGTCCTTGAAACGAAATTGTCAGCAGGAAACTAACATCGCGCACCCTTATGTTTTAGCCTATCCAAAACGTCAACGATGCAGATCTCGCCTGCAACAAGAATCTTCAGTACAAAGATAACAACATCATCCAAATTCCCGCTGGTGCGCGTGTTGGCGCGTGGTGGGGCCATGTTATCGGTGGACCCCAAATGGCCAACGACCCCGAYCATCCCATCGCCGCCAGTCACAAAGGCCCTGTCTCCGTTTGGCTTGCCAAAGTTGACAATGCCGCAACGGCTAGTACCAATGGCCAACGCTGGTTCAAGGTTCATCACGATGGTTTGACCAACAACAACGGTCAGTGGGGTGTCGATCGCATGATTCAGAATGGCGGATGGCAATACTTCGAAATGCCCACTTGCATTGCACCYGGCAACTACCTCATGCGTATTGAGCTTCTTGCTTTGCACTCTGCTTACTCCCAGGGTGGTGCTCAATTCTACGTACGTCAGCCGAGCCCTCATACAACGATGAGCTACATTACTGACTGCCGTTGCCGGATATCCTCAGGTTGGTTGCGCCCAGATTAACGTCTCTGGTTCTGGATCGACCGTCGGTAGCAACACCGTCTCATTCCCCGGTGCCTACCAGGCYAACGACCCGTAAGTCTCTTCCGCTGACGAATATAGTATCTCAGAAATGCATTCTGACACGACACGCAGGGGTATCGTACTTAACATCTACCAGGGAACCATTCCCAACAATAATGGGCGACCATACCCGGTCCCCGGACCCGCACCTCTTCAATGCCCTGCTGGTGGCAACCCCGTCCAAACCTCCACCCCTGCTGCTCCTACTCAGACTCAAGCGCCCACTGTACCCAGCCAACCTGCTCAGGGTGCTGCTCTCTACGGTCAGTGCGGTGGTCAAGGTTGGACTGGGCCGACCACTTGTGCTCAGGGAACTTGTTCGGCCGTCAACAGTTGGTACAGTGAGTGGTTCGTTACAGTAATTGACACGACTCCGGTACTAAGTTTATACAGGCCAGTGCGTTCCGTAAATTCGAGGTCTTCAGCCTCGACTCTAYGGCTTGCTTGTCGTCCTTGGTCTTTCCCCCCATGCCTTTCAACGTTGCATTTTTCGTACTCGTATTCTTTAGCGAATATCNNNNTATATATATACTCACGAATCTTTCGCCGTCGCCGTTCTGGGCGAGATTGAGCGCTAATAAAGGAAATAAGTATTCGATTCCCAGCCATGAATCGAGTAAGCCTATGAATCTCGGCTTGGGCCTATCTGCAACACAACGAAACAATGTACACATTCCATCAATGCTCACTACAGATACACGCAGCTATCGAAYATATATACGAAGAAAACACAGACGTCAGTGATCGCTAGGTAGGGACCAGTGGCCTCCACGAACGCATTCAGTAAGGTAAAATCCATCCAGTGACACCCTCATCGGTGTAGTTCCAAGTTTTGATCCACCTATCCCTCTCCTGTTGAGAGCCAGTATAGAAATGGTCGTTGAACTCGGGACCGTAGAGCCTATACAACGGTTGGCCACAGGATTGGGCTTCAGGTGTGTCTATATACAAGTAACAAGCAACTCCCTCGTCCTTGTATCCCAGACTGTTCAAGGCAAAATTCCTTTCGGTGACGGAGCGCGTGTAGAAGTGATCCCCATGGTCCGGATTCCAGAGTCTGAACAACGCCTCCGCATTTGGCTGAGGGTAAGCAAAGACGTATCCTACTATGCCGTCCTTGAGGTAGCCATTCGTGCTGGCAGGATTACTATACTCTTTCGCGTTGATAGTGTAGAGGTGGTCTGTACTAGTGGGGTTCCACATCCTGTAGAACGGTCTCGCTTGGCGCGGGTCTCCGCAGTTTTGGGTCTGAGTAGTCTAAGAGAAACAATTTTGAGTGAGTAAACGCCTCGACTCGAATCGGTTAGTCCTGAGAAACGACCGACATGAGCACTTGACGGGCCATTGATTGCAGTTCCACCATCACCATTGTTCCCTGTCGTCGTCSCATCCTTTGGCAAACGATAAGGATAACAAGATCACCTCATTAGTAATAGGGCGTACGATGCTGAAGACCTTCATCAGGGAGGCTGCCGCTCCAGAGGAGCCCCCAAAGATGGAGACATAGGCGGTAACGAGCTTGAAAAGTGCAAGTTGCATAGCAGAGCAGAAGTTGCTTGAGCTGCGGAATCTCTCGAAGCTGTTAAACTGCCATGTGAACGCCACGCGTTTCAATCTAATCTTATCTTTCGAMTTACGTGACAAGCACATTCCTTTCATCGTTCTTCTCTCCTTACCACACTCCGGGCGGCAAATAATTAGTTCGGGGAAAATCATTCACATACTGCTTCCCAAACTTGAATTCATAGCTGAAAACAGTCAATGGATGAGCTGCGGGGTAAATTTCAATATTATAAGCATGTTGTTCTCGGGACAAATGCAATAGGACGTTCAAATCGTAGCTCCGGACCAAGTTCTCTGCCAAACTTTGGATATGGGCAAACATTTCGTCAGTGAACAAACTCAGTACCCGATTTCGGATTCTCCAACCATTTGTGCGAACATATAGTCATCGACTGTGCTGATATTACCTATAGTACCGTATCGTTGCACCCCGCCATGCAGTCGTTCCTTGGACAACAAAGAGAAAATGTACATTCTCTCGATAGCCCATCCATTCGTTCGTTCGTTCGTCGTAGATTATCAACTGGCGCAAAATTTCAAGCATTTTGCAAACGTGCATGCATACGCACCCACCGAGCAGAGAGAGAAAAACAAGGCAAGGCGACGGCGTAGTGGCTTATTTTGTAATAGTTAGATAGTGGGACCATCGCCATTCCGACCGACCACTACGCCATCGCCCCACGRATAGACAAAACCGAACCTTAATCAGGACAACGAGGAAGGCTGTGCTCGGGTACTTGCCGGAAGAATCTACTTGAATGAGTGACTGAATGGTACCTCGCCACACGGAAATACGAGTACAGTTGAGTGATATACGATTCGCAAATGACTCGGGAGAAGCGTTCGTTGCTGTCTATATATCACTACAGTCGTTTGCATAACTTTTGTCAGTTGCGTTTTTTCTGCGAGAGGAGTTGTGACAGCTGTCAAGGCCGGTCACACCACCAAATTGGTTGATTGCGGTTCAATATGTTGGACATGATCAAGCTCGGAAGCAGGTCTGACGTCGCTGCACCCACTGGATCCAGGCAAGCGTGACATTACTAACGATTACATATGTCGCATCATTCTGCTCGAGAAAGAAACGCAACTGACAAAAGATATGCAAACGACTGTAAAGCTATCCTCGCCATAGTCAATGTAAGTCCAACATTKTCCACTGCCGATACATGCAGCTATCTAACATAGATACGAAGAATACACATACACCAGTGATCACTAAATAGAGACCATAACCTCCAAGAGCGAAGTTAGTAAGGCAATAACCATCCGGTGACACCTTCATCGGTGTAGTTCCAAGTTTTGATCCACCTATCCCTCTCCTATTGAGACCCGGTATAGAAATGGTCGTTGAACTCGCGACCATAGAGTCTATACAACGGTTGGCCACAGGACTGGGCTTCAGGTGTGTCTATATACAAGTAACAAGCAACTCCCTCGTCCTTGTATCCCAGATTGTTTAAGGCAAAATTCCTCTCGGTGACGGAGCGTGTGTAGAAGTGATCCCCACTATCCGGATTCCAGAGTCTGAACAACGCCTCCGCGTTGGGCTGCGGGTAAGCAAAGACGTATCCTACTATGCCGTCCTTGAGGTACCCATATGTGCTGGCAGGATGTCTATACTCTGTCGCGTTGATAGTGTAGAGGTGGTCTGTACTAGTGGGGTTCCACATCCTGTAGAAAGGTCTCGCCTGGCGTGGGTCTCCGCAGCTTTGGGTCCCAGTAGTCTAAGAGAAGCACTTTTAAGTGAGTGAATGTCTTGACTCGAGTAGATTAGGCTTGAGAAACGTACAACATGAACGTTCAACGGGCGGTTAATGGCAGTTCCATCATGACCATTACTCCCTGTCGTCGTCGCATCCTTTGACAAACGTGTTTAAGGATAGTAGKATTACTTCATGTAATGATAGGCGTACGATGCTGAGAACTTCCATCGGGGAGGCTGACGCTCCAGATGAGCCCCTAAATATGGAGAAATAGGCGGTAACGAGCTTGGAAAGCGCGAGTTGCATAGCGGAGCGGAAGTTGCTTTCGGCTGCGGAATTGCTCGAAGCTGGGAAACTGCAACCATGTTATGGTCAGGCTGACGCTGCCACCTTTCCATCTTATCTTATCTTTCGACTTACGGGACGAGTGTTCGTCGCTCCTTACCCTCCGGGGCGGCAAAGAATTAGCTCGGAGCACATACCGCTTCCCAAAGTTCGAATCCATCGAATACAGTCAATGGCTAAACGCCGGGCTGGATTTCAAATATTCTAAACATTTTGTTCCCAGACGCAATAAAACGTATTNTCAATCATATCATATATCATAGTAATGGCACAATCTGTGAGTCGATTTCGTCAAGAAAGGCATTTGGTCGCGAGRAAATCAAAAGACGTTCRAACCATACGTTCACGGACCAGATTCTCTACCAAAATTTGGATATGGGCAGGGATTTCGTCAGTGACCAAACTCAGTACCAGATTTTGAATTTCCATACCCGTTTGTGGGGTCAGAGTCGGCTGTACTGATTTTTGCCTGTAGTGTCATATCGTTGAACCTCGTCATCTGATTGTTCCTCCGACAACGAGAAAATGCACACATTCCAACAATGTTCACAACCGATACACGCAGCTATCTAACATATATAAGAAGAATACACATGCACGTGATYGCTAGTTAGGGACCATTAACCTCCAACAACGAAGTCTGAATCAGTAAGGCAAAATCCATCCAGCGATACCCTCGTCGCTGGTGTAGCCCGAAGATTTCATCCTCTCCTTCTCCCGTTGAGACCCAGTATAGAAATGGTCGGCGTACCCGGGGCTGTGGAGCCTATAAAACGGTTGGCCACAGGACTGACCTTCAGGCGTGCTCATGTACMAATAACAAGCAACACCCTCGTCCTTGTATATCCCATCTTTCAAGACACGATTCCTCTCAGAGACGGAGCTCGTATAGAAGTGGTCGCTAAACTCCGGAGTCCAGAGTCTGAACAACGCCTCCGTGTTGGGCTGCGGTTCAGCAAAGACGTATCCTGCTATTCCGTCTTTGAGGTAGCCTTTCGTGCCGGCAAAAATTTCATACTCTGTCACGTTGATAGTGTAGAAGTGGTCTGTAATAGTGGGGTTCCACATCCTGTAGAAAGGTTTCGCGAGGCGTGGGTCTCCGCAGTTTTGGGTCCCGGGAGTCTAACAGAAGCGAGCTTGAGTGAGTAAATGCCTTGACCTTGACTCAAATAGATCAGTCCTGAGAAACGTACAGCATGAGCGCTCAATGGGCGGTTAATTGCCGTTCTACTATGACCGTCGTTCCCTGTCAGAATCGTCGCATCCTTTGACAAAAGTCTCTAAGGATGGTAGTAGCACTTCATATAATAATAGGGCGTACGATGCTGAGAACCTCCATCGGGGAGGCTRACGCTCCAGAGAAGCCCCCAAAGATGGAGAAATAGGTGGTTACGAGTTTGAAAAGCGCGAGTTGCATAGCACAGTAGAAGTTGGTTTCGGGTGCGTGGAATTGCTCGAAGCTGGGAGACCTGGGSAAGGTATGAGAGCTTTTATACCAAGTCACCTCCCCAATAGCCCCCCNTGCCGCCTGTCTTCCTTCCGTCGATAATTCATTCTGTCCAATGTCATTACAATACATATCAGTGGCCCATCGCAGGACTGACTCTCTTGACACTTCAAATGAATGATCAATATTGAGACGAGGATTGAATTCGAAATGAGCAGATCCGATCCAGAGCAGAAGGACCAAGGAGTGTTAATCAGGAATTTCACATAAGCCGATGTTGAAAAAGAGATTGAGCTAACCTCATATCTGACTTGGGTCGTGGGATCAATCCATCGATACCTTTAGNNNNCGAGTAAGTTCTTCTTGACAATGTTGGCAGGACATCAGAAAGTCGGGGCATCTGACACAGGTATACCATTCAAGCTTACGACGTTCAATGCCCAGCTGACGCCCGATGAAAARGAATATCAGAAAACCAGGGTTTAAGGCATCCGGTAAAGAACGAGCTCCGAAAAACAGGTTCCAGGGTTATGTTCGGTCCTCAAACGGACAGACAGATAGACAGCCAGGGAGCATTGGTCATGTTGGTTTACCATTCTCGTGCCTCGGATATACAATCGAACCTGTCATCTCATGCTTAAGAATGTAAATGAATGCGTTGAGGTTACCAAGCCTACGTGAAATGCTCGCTCACCGATTTTGATTGGGAGAGCCGCATAGCGAGATCCAAAGTAGTTCATCGGTCGTCTATATGCAGTGTGTAAGACCTCGTAGTAGGTCACTGTAGATTGGTCAGGGAGCTTCGGACCCGAACAGCAGCGACGGAAAGTGGGATCAAGAGGTTTCGTCTCTGGGATTTCCCATTCGTCCTACGAGGAKTAGCAGTCAGTCCAACCGGGCTTTGGATAATGAYATGAATGGCGAGCGTTTAACCGGGATTTATGCGTGATTCTCAACATCCCGGAAGTAAGTGATTGGGGTAGCCATCGTTTCGGAGAGCGGAATTAGAGCATACCCTTAAATGATGCTGGACCCATGACATTTTTGACCCCGTTTTCTTGCATGGAATCTGAGGTAGCATTCATATGTACTTGTACAAAGATTAAAGACAGCGAACGACTTTGCGCTGGAGTTTAGAGGCCGGGAGGTCCTTTCATGAAGCGCATGTTGATCCTGATTGCAGTCATCAGTTGGCGATCTCGAACTACCGAAGTACATGGTTGGGGAGAAAGATGGACGTACCCAGTCGGATCGTATTTCTTGTAAACATTCTTCAAGAATTCGTATTGCCCATATGTTGCAAACACATTCTGTTCGGAGTCACACTCGTTCATGTACAGCGGCAACCCAGCAGAAGCAGACAACCTGAGAGCCAACATCAGCATCGTCTATCGTCGYTTCGCGGGTGTGCTCCAGTGTAAAGCCAAAACTTGGCGACTCACTCTTTCAAAACCTCCTTACGGGCTTCGATCACCCTCCTCGGCATGATTCCCAACCATTCGGGCATAGTAACATGGAACTGCACTAAGGCATAGTTCGTCAGAGGAGGATCAATCACGTTTCCACCAGCCTGAGATATCGTCGTCAGTCTGTAGTTGTAGCTTCGCGAAGACGACGCTCACCTTACGACTGGCCTCAACCTGACTCTTCAACACCGGTGTAAACGCCAAGAGCGCAGCGGCGACACCATCCGCAGATGGGTCGTCAATGAAAGAAATAGGGACAGGCGGTAAGGGCCGTGGAGTCGTGCTCGGAGTTGGGTACGTAGGCATGGGTGCTGTTGGAGAAGGATAAGGATATGTGGGGAAGCTCCACGTAGGTGACGCTGGGAAGCTGTAGGTCGGATAAGGTTGCAAAGTTCTCGTAGTCGACGTCTTTGGACCTTGTCTTCTCTGGTGAGTCGTTGTCGCCGATCCCGGCTTCGATGTAGAGGTTGGAGGAGGGAAGGAGGAGGGAGGAGGAGGGRAGGMAGRCTRWGSYGGWGNGTGGAGGCGRCCATGCTGGTGGGGGGSTWAWGGAGGTAGTTGGCTTCGGGACTGGAGCCGGAGGAACGCCGGGAGCACCAGTGGGAGGTGGGGGAGRGCGGGGGAGGGTATGGCATGGGCGGCGCAGGCCAAGTCGGAAATATGGGGAAGTGTGGCGGTGGAAGAGGGAAGGTCGGTATGGTAGGGGTGGGTGTACCGGTGGGTGTTGGTCTGGCTGTACCTTTTACCTTTTCCAAAAAGCCATTAAAAGCTCGGTAGGCTTTCATATACCTTTCAAAGCTCTCTTCCTCGTCGTTCACCAGGCCTTGACTGATATCCCACTCAGCGCTACCAAACGCTGATGCACCAAAGGCCTGCCCACTACCTTTGTCTCCGCCGGATCCCAAGACGGAGTTCGCTTCAGCGTAAGAGTAGGACCCCACAGCAGACGCCAGGTACGGGAGAGATAGGAATTCGTGATAAGGATTGGCGAAACCCTCGGGAAGCGATGTGCCGTTATAGAAGAACGTGATTACGTTGACCGGGGAGACAGTGTTATTATCCATGGTTGCACCAATGATGACCAGGAGCGCTGAGTATAAGGACGCGATTCAGCATGAAAACGGACAAAGAGAAATGTTACCCACATGTATTTGAATCCTCAACATTATTCACATAGTTCGCCGTGGCGCGTAACAGAGCTTCTGTCGTTGAATTGTCGTACTGGTATTTGGATGGTCAACTTGTGATAAGTGATGCAGTGAAGTCTGACATATACGCACGATGACCGATCCCCCCACCATCATCTTCTCTTCATTTGTTCCCACATGGATCGCCTTCACTTCATATCGCGTTACGATCCCAAATCGATTAGCACCTCCCTGAAACATAAGGCGGCTTAGGAAGAGGACACGACTGATGTCGAAAAGCGTATACCTTCAGAGCTTTGAACAAATCGGCATATTCATTTGTAGCATTCGCAGTCACCAAACGTCCGTCCACGAGAACGACGTCTGCCTCTACGAGGGCATCAACAGAGAATCCATGACGAGCGGAGAGATAACTGAGTCCTCCACCGAGGAGCAACCCTGTTCCGACATCGCTAGGGAATGACTGAGAACACAGGTGTAGTGAGATAAAAGGATTCATACCCAAGTCGGCCACCGAGAGGAGCGACGCCAAAGGGCTCGAGGTAAGCAATGGCCTCTCCCCAACGAACTCCTGGCTGGAGGTTAATTGTATCTCTGGTTGCATCATAGCTTACGTTCGTCATGTCAGCGAAGGAAATGAGAACACCGTCTTCCGTTCTATATTGTGAATGCTATCAGAAGGGTTTACGAGGAAGTAAGAAGAACTCACGTGTCCCACTCCCTCATCGCGCTATGGCCACCTGCCTGGACAGCGTATTTCACTCCACCGGCCTGATAAATGGCCTCCATAACCCTCTGCACATCCTCGGCTCTCTTTGGGTGTATGATACACGTCGGAGTATAGAGAGTGTTGTATAGGTTCCAGGCATTGTTCGCAGCTTCTCTGAAGGCAAAGTCGAATGGAGTGATGACGATGGGTGGGCCGAGTTTGTTAAGTAGAGGGGCACACACTTGGAGGGTCGAGTTGACCGGTGGGGGAGGTGGGGGAGGTTGGCGTGGCGAGAGCCGACGGTATGATGTTTCGCCTTGGAGGGGAGTGCCGACGGCAGTGAGAGGCAAGTTGAAGAAAGCTAGGAGGAGTGGGGGAAAGAAAATGGAGAGGCTCCACAGCATGTTTCCGTTCAGTTACACCTTGAGGGGCTACTGGGATGGGTGGAAGCAAGCTCCAGTTTGCGCAGGACCCCACAAGCTGGAGAAATATTCCGAGCTAGCTGATCGAAGAATTCAAGAAGCACCTCAAATATATCCGGGAGATTTGACTACAGGGAGTTTCAAATACTTCGAGTATACATCGGTTGCTTCAGTGTTCGATTTCTTTCTGGGCGTTCGCAAGCAAAGGCGAAGAGTATCTATGCCGGAACGGATGTCAGACCAGCAAAGATAAAGATATGTTGAACTGTTTCTACCTGTCGATTCACAATACTAGTGCACGACCAGTCGCTCAATGGCCGCTAAGCGAGGGGAAAGTTCCATGCATTGGTGCACATGGTTCTGAAATAGATATTCATCGAATATGCAGAGAATTGCCGGGGAATTATCGACACCAAACAGGCATTGTGTCATTTGGATCGATCATGGGGAAGGCGGATTCTTCCATCGTTGTTCCATCCAGGGGACGTCCCCTCGTCTCCCAGTCTACTGTACTCTGGTGCTCTGTGTATATCCAACTGTCAGTCAGTCATTCAGAGCATCGTAAAGTCGAATTTACGAACGACACATCGTGGTCAGAAGAAAGAAATTTCCAATTCATGAGAAACCAAAGACCACCAAATTGGGAAGGCATCACTCACGGGGTCGCCATCATTATCAACGCGAACGCGCTGAACACGAACCACCATCATCGCCGACGACGCGACACACGACGCGACCATGACCTCAGCAACGACATCGCTACCCACCACAACATCCTCCTTGCTGCTTTGTGAAGCTCTCGGCTTTTCGCCACAACTTCTACTTGATGATATCATCAACATCGCGAACAACGCAGTCCAGGATGGTGTAAACGGTATGGAGGAATTCCTGGTCAAATGGGTGGAGGAGAGGGAAGAAAGACAGGCCAAAGAACCGAAGGAGCCAGAGCCACCAGCAAAAGGGAAGAAGGGAAAGAAAAAAGCTGGTATGTGGCTTGCCATTCATCCCAGTTTGCGAGCTCAAGTCCACTAGAACAACCCAAGGAACCTGAAGATATGACCCACGAGATCGAACAGGGCCTCGTAGCGTTTCAGACGCTCCTGGAATACCATACAGATATCGCGTTCGATTTCTTCGAGGCATGGTCTCTTCGGAACATATTCTTTATTCCACCTGAGTTCGAGAAGGGTAGAGTCGTCGTGCTGCCTCACTATGAAGGTGCAGATCTCGGCAACACGTCCAGCTCTGGAGGATCTAGCAAATCAGAGGCGAAAGAACGCGAGTTGGTCGAGGAACTCGATGAATTGCGAAAGCGACTTGACGAGGTTTGTCCTTCGGGGTTCTTCGCGAATCAAGCTAATTAAGTTCTTGCAGCAACGAAGATTGACCCGACTGCTAAACCGTGCTTTAGCCAACTCCAAAGCCGCTAAGCGAAGGGCAGACAAGCGGCTAACCCAAATAGTGTCTGCCATACCCCCCGAATCCCTACCGACCCTGAAAACCCTTCCAAAACAACTTTTGACACTGTACCAAACTGTATCTGCACTTCCACCGGTCGAACCCTCGCTAATCCAACCTGCACCCTCGACGAATTCCCAAGACTCGGGCGGTGGGTCCAGCATCGCGCTCTCTGGGACAGGAAAGCGCGAATGGGAGGTCGGT